>NDFZ01005007.1:184208-250470 GCA_002192655.3 Mamestra configurata
CTGGGACGGTACCTCCGTTGCCTCAGGCTGGACAGCATCAAGGTTTGATACTGTCTGGCAAGTACACTGACACATGACCAACTCATTAGCAGCAAGAATGTGTTCTTTTATTTGGTTCTGAGATTGTACATATTTACTATTAAGTTTGTTCAATGAAGCATCAAGTACCTTTATTTCAGACTGTAAGTGCTCTGTATCAATTTCATATATTTTTATGCTGTCTTCTAGTTTAATTTGATAATTATTTAATTTACTAATCAGGTCAACACGTTCTTTCCGGAGTTGAATATTTTTGGAAAAGTGTTTTTGTTGCTTTAGGCACAGCTGGTATAAATATAAATTATTTTTTTTTTAACTTGATTGGATTTGAATAATGTATTCAAATGCCCGCAGCATTTCGCAACGTCTAGAGTTCTAGACGTGTTTTTGAATTGGTTTGAATAGGTAGGTGCCTTATTGCGGGTAAATGACTGCATTGATGCTGGATCACGTTCCTATCGATTTTAGTTATTAATGCTGTCTATGCCCGGTCGTTTATCTATGGTTTATTGACACGCACTATTGTGGCTATAACCTCTTTATTTGAGGAGTGGCTAGAGAGGCGCAACGGCGTCCTCACCTTCCGCCTGACGCAGGTACTCATCGGACACGAATGTTTCGGGAGCTACCTGTTTCCGATTCGGCGGAAGGACACGGCCGGGTGTCATCACTGTGAGGATCGCCCGGAGGGCAAGGTTGAGCATACGGTGGAAGTTTGCTCTGCTTGGGCGGAGCACCGCTATGTCCTCGTCGAGGCGATCAGTGCCGGTGACTTATCGCGTCCGGCCCTGGTTCAATCCATGGTCAGGAGCAAGGAGGCATGGGAAGCAAAGAAACCTCCCTCTGCGAAGCAAGTAATGCTAGCAAAGGAGGAGGCAGGCTGCGTGAGGGAGAGGCAAACCTCACGTCCCAGTTGCCGCAACAGAAGGAGACGCCCCGGGCGTCGGGAGTCGCAGGGCGATGCCCGTCCACCGTAGGCGCGGGACTACGGACGGCGAGTATTGGGTGGCTCGACGTCCGATAAGAACCAGGCCCAGGTGGACAGCGCGTTGTGTTACATGCGCGCCTTAAAGAGATGTCACCATAGTAGACGAGGCCACGAAGGCCAGTGCCTGCCACGGTTGCGGAATTTGTTCGAAAGAGTCACCTGCCCTGGAACGCAAACAATTAAGAACCTGAACAAGACTAGGCGGCTGTCCATAGGTATCCAGAAAACAAGTTTTATGTTGATTTATGGAACGGCCTTCATTGCTATTTGAAATGGCAGCCAAAGGTTTAACAAAGCTTTATTAATTATATACTTTATTGTACACCTCATACCAAGTACAAGAAAAACATTTATAATTACAAGTGAACAATGGGCGGTATTATCGCAAAGGGCAATATCTTACAGACAACATCATAAATAATATTAATTTGACATAATAAAATAAAGTAAATACATACAATACTAAACAACATACTAATAAATATTTGGTAAAGGAGAAGAACAATTATGAACCGACATAAACTGAAGACATGTTGGCGACCAATCAGTGTACGGTTCTACAATTTATCGGATTTTCTAGCCTAGCCAAGTAGCGGAACATAGGGCAGAGGGAGTGTAGGGCTCCCCGACACGGATAGGCTAGGTTCGAATGGTATGCCATTCATGTTAGGTTCCTTTAAACACCACAGACAGAAATAGGTGCCCCGCATAGCGAAGCTCCGTCTTTGAGTTAGAATTTCAAATTGTACCTATATTCCACAATTTCTCGGAATGACTTCGAGAAATTATAGACAATAAAATTTTGATGCGTAAAAAGTATTACAAATATTCAGTTGCCAATTTCTCAAAATATTTTATAATCTTACGTAGTTTGCCATTTTCCGGTGACATATCTATATGTACGTATATTTGGGTAAATATAATGTCAATATCAAAAGCCTGAGCTACGGAGTATGATATGGCTTAATGGAGAAATAGAGAATTTAGTCGCAGTTTTTCGTAATAGTCAGTCAACCATTGTTATGCAAGGATTAATCTACCAGCCACTCACGCGTGTTTCATCTAGTTTCATAACTTTATCAACTTGCGTGGGATGCCGTCGTTTCAGGCTTGAACGAGAAAGCGAAATTTGTACGGCTACAAAAAAGAACCGCAGCGCCATCTCCGACGAACTAACATCGAAATCCTGCAACGCGCAAGCAAAGTTCTCCATGCGATTTGAACATATACAACAGTCCGAATATCAACTATCAGGCAGTTACCCACCAGACACAACAACCGTCTGGTTCGGAGGATCCTCCCCTTTTCGGTGGAGGTATACGGGACTTTACTTTCTATTTCGCATATCTCCAAATACCGTTTACATAGTTTAATTTAAAAAAGAGGAGACCTTATGGGAACTATGAAATAGTAAGAGCGAAACAATTATTCAAATGGCAACTAACATAACATCGCATTTTTTCATAAAGTCACAATCCATTATACGTACCCTCTTTCTGGATGGTAAATCATTAAATGACTCCTTCCGCTCTTGGCGGGCTGGAGCGGAAGGGAGTGTCAGATTTTTACTGACACTAAAACCCATCCGTGTTCCTCCTAATGCCCGTTGCGTTCCAGGGCCGCGGTGAGTCTTTCGAACAAATTCCGCAGCCAGTGCCAGACTCTAATTGACTAAAATCCATCCGTGTTCTTCCTAACGCACGTTGCGTTCCAGGATCGCGGTGACTCTTTCGAACAAATTTCGCAGCCAGTGTCAGACTCTTATTGACTAAAGTCGGTTGTCTTTTAAGGTGAAGGCACGTGAGCACATTCGCAAGAAGTTGGTAGAATCATCACAGCGTTAATTCGTTGGATTGGTTTTTTCTTAATAACTTTGTTTATGTGTATGTATGTATCTATGTATTTGTAAATGTTTTTTATATTTTTTCTTCTCTTTATTTTTAGTTTTTCTTAAGTTGCACCTGCCATGTTGTCTCTGCACCACCCTAAGGTCGACTGGTAGAAAATGCCTAAGGCATTAAGTCCGCCTTTGTACAGTGTTTTTACTAGTGCATAAAGTTTTAATAAATAAATAAATAATAAAACCCATCCATGTTCCTCCTAATGCTATTTGCGTTCCAGGGCCACGTTGACTCTTTTGAACAAATTCCGCAGCCAGTGTCAGACTCTTACTGACTAAAACCCATCCGTGTTCCTCCTAATGCACGTTGCGTTCCAGGGCTGCGGTGACTTTTTCGAACAAATTCAACAACCCTGGTGGTTGCGAAATTTATTCGAGGCACTGGCCCTGGCGGGCCCGTCTATTATGCTGACATCTCTTAGAGGCGCGCATGGAACACAACGCGCCGTCGATCCGGGACCCTTACGTCTTTTTCTTATTTCTTTTTTGCGACCCGTCCCGGATTTCCACTGGTGCAAATTATTAACACAAACCATTGCCGTTTATCGCTCTTCCTATCAGTGAAAACTACATCAAAATCCGAAGACTTTCGTTCAAAGTAGTTTTGGCTGCTCGTTGATAGTCAGTCGATTTTATTAATATAGATTTTACTCAAAAAAGTTTCAATACAATTTTCATAAGGTTAAATTTAAGCTTAACCCAGAATAGGGTTCCTTATCAGCAAACACAACCTATCTATAAGGACACAACAAATCTTAACTCTCTGGTGGCCGCGGTGCGAGCATGGGACAACAGCCCTCTTCATCAAAGGTGGCAGTCCTACCATACGCCGATAACATGATTCGTGGCGTCTAAGTTTGCATTTGTCATGTTTTAGCAACTTATTTTTTATTCATATCATTCAATTGCCGTCCACTGCTGAACGTAAGCCTCCCCCAAAGATCGCCAACCATCCCGGTTTTGAGCGGTCCGCATCCATCCGCTGCCAGCCACCTTCTTCAAATCATCGATCCGTCTTGCCGCAGGGCGTCCCACACTACGTTTGCCCATACGCGGTCTCCACTCTACCACATGTCTGCTCCATCGACCGTCTGTCCGTCTACAGACATGGCCGGCCCACTTCCACTTCAGCATGCTCATTCTACGCGCAATGTCGGTGACCGGTATTTTTATAATTCACTCTTATTTATGTATGCTATTTGGATGTTAATCTGGCAATAAACAATTTCATTTCATTTTAACATTAAGTACGATTTAAGTTGTTGCGCTTTATTCGGCTTTGCTTACTGAACCCGTATAGAAATAATAATCGAGTCTTAAGTTAATGTGCTTCCGGCTTTGTTTACCGAACCAACAAAAAAAGAATCGAATCACAATAAAAGTTTAAAAACAAATCAAACGGTTTCACTGATCCAATTCAGTAGAGCCACTTCCAGTATTTACCAGTTCACTACACTATTTACACGATTGTTGGGTCCTACTATTTTTCCGCGCGAAAAACTCAGCACTACCGTAAAAATGGCACTTTTAAAAATCAAATTTGCAAAAATCTCTTCGTTCGCATTTCCCTGTTTTAGTAACACGAATTTATTTAAAAAAACGGAGAGGTGTCGTACTCTCTAGGTATATAAATCAAGGGGAGCGTCGCTTCCCAAATTGCGCCACGAAATATACGCCAGCTTTTTAAACTACAAAAGCATACGGGCTGGATATAATGTATGCTGGTTTTAACACCCACTGTAATCGTATAAATGTCTAGTTTTCGTATATTTGTGGTGCGTATTACTTTTATCCCGTGTGTAAACTTCCTTTTCATGCATATTTTGTGTGCTTGAATAGTGTGAACTTTAGACGAAGCATCGTTTTGATGTCGTCCTTTATCAGCTTATAATTTTATAGTTTTTTTATTGAGGAATGGACTTGCTCTTGACCTTGAACACGCCTGATGGAAAGGGATGGATGAGGTCTATGATGGAGCGAGCGTGCCCAGAAGATCTTTGAAGGCAGATGGGTTATATGTGGAAGGGAACTCAGACGCTGGCGAAGACTTCGACACTTTGGCGCTTAGTTAAATATAATATTAAAATCTTTTTGAAATTCTTAATCAAGACGGGGTTCTGAAAACAAGACTTTATATCAAGGTTTTTCTGTTACAGTTTGGACAGCCGGCTTCATCGCGGGCGTAATCATCATCATCATCATATCAGCCGAAAGACGTCCACTGCTAGACATAGGCCTCCCCCAAGTTTTTTTTTTTGTATATTTGAGATGAATTTGCTTTTGACTCTAGTCTAGGTCATAGATGACAGAGACAAAGTCAACGATGGAGCGAGCTTACCCAGAAGAAGCCTGTTCACTCTAAGTTTAAAGAGCAAGTGTCGCCACAACAACCGGTTCGGCCGGCTAAATGAGACTTACAAAAAGTTACGTGACATGGAAACCATGCAAAGGCCCGGTTTCTGGAATAATAATTATATGTATGTACCTACTTAACTACTTACATAAATTATACCCACAAACCCTCACCGTTTATTGCTCTTTCTATAAGTGAATAGCGTATCAAAATCCGTTGTGTGGTTTAGAAGAAATAAGCGGAGAAACAGACAGAGAGTTTGTTTAAGGCTATTGTTTGGCCACCTGATGATAACCGATGACGTGTTCAACAATAAAGCATGCTTGTTGGAAGATTTAGAGATAATTTTTTTATTTTTTATTTATTTAATATGGGTTTGCTCTTGACTCTAGTCTAGGTCATAGATGACAGAGACAAAGTCGACGATGGAGCGAGCTTACCCAGAAGAAGCCTGTTCACTCTAATTTTGAAGAGATTAGGGTTGTATGCGTTCAGAAACACAGACGCAGGCAGAGAATTCCACTCCTTTGCTGTGCGCATTTTCATTCCTCAGGGTGACACTTTCTACAATCCAACCTAATAACATACCGAACCATTCACAGTCACTCTTGCGACTTTAAAGAACACATTAAATTAAACATGTGGAAGCTAAAGTTAGAACTAAAGCTACTCAAATAAAAGGGTATTTGAGTAAAAAAAAAATTGTTATCGCCTTGGCTACACGCTCAATCGTTTTTGCACCAATTCTTGTTTGTACAAGCTAACATGTGCGTTAAGATGGCAAAACGGTATACCGCACAAATGGCTTGTACAAAACGCTAGTTTGTACAAAATTTATTTGCACAGTTAAACATGTACGTGAAGACGATACAAGATAAAAGCTGAAAAACTTTTTTTAATAAAAAATACAACCGACTTCCAAAAAAAAACAACACTACAAAGTAATTAGTAATAAAAGTATTCAGTAAACACGTATGTTTGCTAAAGAATGATCGTACACTGGAACGTGGTTGACCACAGCTGGTCACCGTTTTCGTTTTGGATGGGAGTCATCAAATGACCACGATCTCCTGGTCTAGTCTCCTAATGGTCACCTGGGACCTAAGTGCCCGCTCTAGGTCTAATACTTAAATTAAATTACCACATAAAAATAATAGGTTCGAAAATATAAAGAAACTTTCTACAAATACAGTATATCACATTAAATGGTATGAAAAATAATGAAATCGACCGTTAAGCATCCTAAAAATATTGAGTCCCGTAACGGAGAGTCGCATGGATTTCAGTCTGAAGCCTCAAGGCTGACCGAATTTACGGGTGCGCCTTCAATATGCGCGAGCCCGTTTGACCCGCTTTTATTTCAATACTAGCGGACGTCACGCGGTTTCACCTGCGTATTTTTGAAATCGGCATAATAGTTTTTGAGTTTATTCATTACAAACATATAGACACACAAAAATACAAATTTTTTCTCTTTATAATATTAGTGTAGAAAAAATTAAGAACATAAAACGCGTTAAGATAAGGAGTGGGGGCTTGTAACGTCACTGTCCAGTAGAAAGTGTACTGGTAAATGAGTCCACACGAATTTTCAACGCACTGAATCGTCTTTATTTTTTGTTACGTGACAAAAGAAAAAATACGTGTCCAATATTTTTTGGAAATCTATCTGACTGACTAATTAGATTTTTACTCAAATACCCTATAATTTTTTCACGAGATGGGACGTTCGTTCGTCGTCTGCGTTTATTGCAAGTCCAACTGTATAATACCAGCTTTCTCCATTGTCAAATCAGTTCTATGACATGAAACAGAATTGTGTAGTTTCTGAAACCCACATAAGCTGAATGAAGACTCGATGAAAATTATATTCGACCGGTCTTTTTATGACTTTGTTTTGACATTATTTGTCAAATCGTTGAGATCCTCAAAGTTCTAAGTTGAGCTAGACTATAACTTACACCACCATCTGCCTAGCCTTTTCCCAATTATATTGGGGTCGGCTTCCAGTCTAACCGGATTCAGCTGAATACCAGTATTTTACGTGGAGCGGCTGCCTACCAGACCTCCACAACCCATTAACTGAGTAACACGGTACTCCTTGGCAAGACTGGTGTCAGATTATCTGGCTTCTGATAATCCGTAACGACTGCCAAATATCTACAAATGACAGCCGTGACCAACGGCTTAACGTGCTTTCCGAGGCACGGAGGAAACCCGATATGTTAAGATGGTCACCCATCCACAGACCAACCTCGGCAAGCGTTGCTTAACCTTGATCGACCCGTGCGGCTGATATTCTTTAGCCAGGAGCTCCTATCGACCCGGGCCTGGTGTAGATCGGACAGCGAACCACCCAACGCTCGCCATCCGCAGGCCCGCCTACGGTGGCCGGGGATCGCTCTGCGACTCCCAACGCCCGGGGCGTCTTCTCCTGTAGCGGCAGTTGGGGCGAAGGCCTTGCCTTTCCCTCGCGCGGCCCGCCACCTCCTTCGCTAGCATTACTGCTTTGCAGAAGGAGGTGACCGCTTCCCAAGCCTCCTCGCTCCGGACCATGGATTCAACCAGGGCCGGACGCGAGATGTCACCGCCTCCGATCGCCTCGACGAGGACACCCCCGAAACCCCCTGCATACTAAATTTCATGAAAATCGTTGGAGTCGCTTCCGAGATTCAGATGATATAAATATACATCTATACAAGAATTGCTCGTTTAAAGTTAGATAGATTGACGTGTAAAAGTGTATTACCAACTTGCAAAATAAATATCATTTAGGTATAATTTATGCTGCATGACTTTAGCTTAGAAATATCGTTCCAAAAGTTCCTCCTACTAAAATCATACTAACATTAACCAAAAGAAAACGACCTAACAAGAAATCAATAACCCATATTTATCACCTATTACAAATATCACATAAAAAGCATATCTATAGTATCTAATTAAATATTATTTCTCGATACACCTGCCCATTACTTTTAATAGTCCGCCATGGAACGGCCATGATTGCCCGTTTAGACCAACTAGGAGCCTTTCACGGGCATTTATGACGTCATAAAAGATATCGGCAACAAAAAGGTGTGGTGTATTTAATGTCGCTAATAAATAGACGAAATTGGCAAGTACGTTATTGGAAAGTGTGTTGTTTTGGCGGTGATAGCGAACGAGATTTTTGAAGTGAAAACTTCTTTATTCGCGTCGAGTACTTTTTGGGTTAACAAAAATCATGGAACTCCGTCATCGTAAACGAACGCTTTCTAAATTCAAAAATAATAATCTAATAGCTGGACGATTCAATTCACAAGTTACTTAGTTTTCACTTCTATCGGCAGTCCCCAAAGACTCCCCGCATGTTTTTTTTTGAGGCTATTTCATACCGTACCTTAAAAAAGCTCGATATGTGTATTGTGTATTTTGCTGGGTATGAGGTTCATGAACTGATTGTAATTAATATCTACGTAATATTTTGAAAATTTAAATTTACTGAATTCAAAAATATGGATTATGGAATAAAGAAAAATATACTAAAATTTGTTTAGCACATACATGAATACCAACACAAACTACTGAAATACAATAAAGAATCGGTACCAAATTGCTTATATTCAGTCATAGAATATTTTACACCTACTGTGATAAAAATATAGTGTATTCTGTGGATCTATACACACAGTCTATTAAATCTACTAAATCGAACTAAGTTTGTTATGTAAAGTCTCAATACTCGTTGATTAGTTTGTAAATATAAGGTTTTACATTAAGTTTGAAACCGTTTGTTCCATTACTATATTACTTGTCACTCAGGTTTTATTGGAAGACCAGTGTCAGACAGAATCTCTCTGGCAACATAGCTTAAATGGACTGTTTTGGCTCAGCCGTGAGGAACACACTACGCATTTTGTTTTATTAATGTGTACCAAATGAACTGTCGTCAAGTAAAAGTTTTTCTTACATTTTTTTTTTCTTTTAACGATTTCCACTTAAGGTTTAACACATTTATGAGACCTATCCATAAAACATTCACCCATCATAATTAAAAAAAACACAACACTTGCTTACTGTTCCCCAAAACATCAACAGATTGAAGCGAATCTTTTTAAAGTGTTGAAAACAATAACATAGAAAACATGGTTAGTAGTTTTCCACGCAAAAACAACAAACTACCAAGAAACATATTTTTATCTGTATTATTATTTTCCCGCCACATGGAGCTGTCAAATTCAATACTCGTCGTACCACAGACACGACCCAGATGTGCGTAGTACAATGCCATAGATAATAAACAATTTTATCTTGTGTGGCTTTGACAATTGTATCTCTTTAAGAATGGACAGGCACATTGCAGCCAAGGCAATATCATTTTTGGCTTGGTCATAACAAAAATTGCTTTCGATGGCTTTATTGTACTTCTTTTAGACTCGCATAGCATATTTCACACTCGCCTATTAACCTTTTTCCTTTTTTTAAATCTTATTTTGCTGTTTACTATATTCAAAAAATAATGCTGGTTGGAAGCTTGTGACACGGCGAACGAAAAATAACGCGAGCTATGATGCAAATATTAAGCGTAAGGATTTGTCTTTGCACTTACAAACTTTGCCCGCTTGAACCGAAATGTAAATTTTTTCGTTGTTGACTTGCGTATTAGTATTCTACATATTCAATATTTCAAATCTAAAATACCGCACTCATGTCTAATCGGCCATTTTAACCGGCTGTTGTCCAAAATAATGGAGTGTTTAGTAAATTTTGTTGAAATTGCATTAATGCTCTCAATATAGAGGATCATCGCAGATTTATCGTACGGTCCACGTCACAACGTACTAAGTTCGTAAATAATATCTACTGTACGGTATAACCAGATAAACGAGGGACATATCGGGGACACGTCATGTCATGATAGTTTCCTCGCAAGAACAAAAACGAAATATCAAAAAATATTCGCATGCTCTGGGGCTCTAGGCAAAATGACATTCCCAGCGACATCCCTAATGTTTTCAAAATTAGAGTGAACAGGTTTCTTCTGGTTAAGCGCCCTCCATCGTCGACTTTGCCTCTGTCATCTATGACCTAGACTAGAGTCAAGAGCAAACCCATCTCAAATTGAAAAAATAAGAAAGTAAGCGATTGTATGGGATTAACGCGTAACATTTTAGTAGTGCAGTAGTCAATTTCCCTTCATTTTGGTATTTTCGACAGTCGTTATCGCTGATAAAATGATTCTTAGTCAAGACTTACGTTTTCACTCGATCGGAGCCAGGCAGACAAACATACTTTTTGATTTCACTGTGTTTAAAGGTACAATTCTGTGCATCGTGACCGATCGCAGCTGCGCACCTCAGTCGCGTGCGGCTGTCGCGCGCGGCTGATGCGAAAATAATCATGGTATGGAATTGTATGGCACCGCTTCCGAAGTCGGCCACGTGCGTCTGTCGCAGACCTTGGAAGCGGCTCCATACATTCTCATACTCTGACTTTTGTTGCACGCGAAAGATCGGCTGCGATCGGCCGCGATGCACGGAATTTTACCTTTATTAGATAACTATTTTATCTTATTTATAAGAAGCCAAACTAGTAGATACACATAATTAGTGTAGTTTAGCTCGCACCGTGGGCGTGGCCAACAGATGGGTAGGTACCGCGCATTTTTTCTAGTTTTTATGAAATATTAAAAGTAGCTTAGCGCATTTGCTTATAATAGGGTAAGCATTGCCAGGGATTCCCTTCTACCAACAAATATATTTAACCTCTTTTTAATAATCATATTTGCTTCTATTTGAAACGAGAATCTAATACCTAGGTATTGAACCAAATTTTTGAATACCCCTTCAATATAATATAATGTCCCACGCTTACCCACTCAACCTGCATATTGAATTCCAATCCAAAACATTGTTGAATATTAGCCAAAATATTGGGTTCAGTATTAGTGGTTTTAATATTGTGTAATTAGTGCGCTGTAAGCTTTGAAATATTTTGTGAGGCGAAATTGATTATGCGATATTGCATATTTTATAAATTGATCTAAACGTTCGCGTGGAATTTGATTATATACTGAATTATTATAGAATAGAATACTTACTCTTTATTATGTACACCATATATGTTACAGAAAATATAGATAAAGAAGACATTACATAGGGTGACACAATGTCAAAGTCAAAGCGTTTATTTCAATTAGGCCATTAAACGGCACTTTTGAACGTCATCATTTACTGTTTAAAATAATAATATAAAGTTGATAAAGTGACTCTACTGTTCATTCGGAAAGGTAGAATCTTATGGAGAAGAAGGGACAAAAAACTCCATAGTTACTCTTTTCAGATAATGGTTTTACAATACTTGGTATTCAAAAAATAATTTAATATTATGTGAGAACGATGCACCCAGAGTATGCTACTTATAGGAACAAAGTATTACCAGCAGAGATAAACTTATTCATTTTCTAAATAAATTTAGGTACATACTCACATATTTACAAATATTGGAACCATTAATTAAGCAGTGACTGGGTTAACAAAAAATGGGTGGCCAAGACAACCTTTGGATGGATTTTAAAGATAAAAGGAAAGACAGTACTGTTTTTTTCTTAGGTGTACTATTTATATATAAAACAAATACATAATAAATAAATATAAACAATAATAATTATGGAACAAATAGCATAGAATAGTATAGTAAGTAGTGATTTTTGACCATTGTTTTAAAAGTGGACATTGTTTAAAAGTGACACGGGCAAGGCATTCGCATTATTATTTTATAGGTTTGAATATAGGAGTAGGTATTGATAAAATATTTGGGCATCTAATGTAGATGAATGAGAAAAGTAATGAGGGAAATTTTGGGTCAGTGCGAATGAATGTGAATAGTTTAATAATGGTTGAGAAATACATACCAAAGAAACAATGACGAATTATATAATAATATGTATTGTAACACCAGTGACTCCCGCCAGTGTTAATTATTGTTATTATTATAAATAAAACTATATTGGAGATTTCAACATTAAAATATATTAGGCGTCTGTCTTCAAAGAACGTTGGTACCGGAGTCCCAGATAAAAACAAAACATATTTTTACATTCCTATTTCAAATTCTATTAGTTTTCGCCAGACGCTTCCAAAGGCTACCTTGTCTGCCAGAGACCTGCAGACAAGGATATCCTCTTTACAGTATACCCGTCATGCACCAACAGCACAAACAAATCACTGTTCACGCAACCTGATGCAGTTGGTGACATTACACAAGTATCGGACATATGTACATCCTCCACTCGAAGTCCGACGTTCGAGATCCGTCATCCGTTCTTTTGACGGACTCCGGGGATTTCGCTTGATCGGATGAACCGCTAAACCGGAGCCTCAATCAGTAGTACATGTAATATAAATAATATAAAACACTACAAAGAAAATAATTGAAAAAAATATCTTCATGCCGTCGTAATTTATCGTAAAGTGTATAAAAGCTCCTTCGAGGTATCTCTCTTGTAGAATGAAAGATGGTGAACCCAAAACTTCTTTTGTCTCCTGCGTCTTCGTACGTACAATAATATGGCAAGAAGTTGTAGGTGTTCAAACGTAAATTCCATATTAAATGCACGTGCACACGATATCTTAGTAACACCGCATTTGAGTGATATTTCGTTCGAGATCGAATCGGATCCGGGCGCAGTGGACAAACGTGATCAGTCTCCGTCAAAACCAATTCCGTCACCCGAGAAAAAACCTGACCGTGGACAAGGGCTCTTATTGTCTGAAAAAATTAATAGCTACTCATCCTGCATCCATTTTTAATTTCCTGACCGCTTAAAAAACCCTGTTAGAAACTAAAAAATAAAAGGAAAAATATTCTTTCCACAACCTAATTAGTTCAACAAACTCGAAGCAAAGCTAATTTAATCCAATATCTATAAGAATTTAATTAGAAAACAGCGGGGTCTGTAGTTAATTGTAGTTTTATATCACAATTGCTATAAAAGTCGTTGTGAACTGGAAGCGCCGCGGCTGGAACTAAGCGGGAAACTTTAACAGGATCATTTAACCCCTTCCATTCTGCAAACTATTCTAATTCCGTGACCGTAATCGAGATTAGATTATCGATGTTATTATTGTTGGTGGAAATAACCGTAAATTGCGGTTTTAAGTGGTTGAGGGGGAAAAGTAGCGGTAATTTACAATGGGGCGATGGAAAGTTGAGTATTTGTTACGCTGTGTTTCTTAAGCCGCGTATCCACTATGCAACATTTGACGCGTGACATGATGCACAACATGTTGCTCATCATGTTTAACGGCAACGAGCAACCCTTATTAATTATCGCTTTAATTTTGTGCGTTGCACACCAGTTGGCGCTGGTGTGCAACGTTCGGGGGGGCCCGTATCGCTGTCGAGTCCACCATGAAGTATTTGGGATTGGTGCTCGACAGCCGGTGGGATTTCGGCCCCCACTTCCGGCGGCTGGCGCCCAAGTTGTTGGGCGTGGCGGGGGCGCTGTCAACGCTGCTTCCCAATCTTGGGGACCCGAGCGACGCCTGTAGGCGGTTGTACGTGGGGATCGTGCGATCGATGGCCCTTTATGGGGCCCCGATCTGGGCGGCTGACCTGACGGCCAGCACCATCACTGTTCTGCGGAGGCCGCAGAGGGTGATGGCCGTCAGAGTCATCAGGGGATATCGCACGATCTCCTACGAGGCGGCTTGCGCACTGGCCGGATCTCCGCCGTGGGACCTGGAGGCGAAAGTGCTCGCGTCACTGCATAGGTGGCGCGAGGGCGCGCGGGCGCGCGGCGAAAGACTGACGCAGCAACACTTGGAGCTGCGTCGGTCGCAGCTGCGCGAGGTCCTGGTGGCGGAATGGCGGGACAGGCTTTCGAGCCCTACCGCCGGCCTCATCACCATCGAGGCCATCCGGCCAGTGCTCGACCTCTGGCTCGGGAGAAGGCACGGCTCCCTGTCGTTTCGTGCGACGCAGGTCCTCTCGGGGCATGGCTGCTTCGGGAGGTTCTTGTGTCGCATAGGCAGGGAGCCGGACGCTCGATGCCACCACTGCGTCGACTGTCGGGAGGACACGGCACGGCATACGCTTGCAGAGTGTGCAGCTTGGGAGGAGCCGCGCCGTGCCCTCATCTCTGTTGTAGGCGGTGACCTCTCGCTGCCGGCCGTAGTCCATGCTATGGTCGGCGGTGAGGAGTCCTGGGACGCGGTGGTCTCCTTCTGCGAGACAGTTATCGCGCAGAAGGAGGCTGCGGAAAGGGAGAGGGAGATCACAACCGCTCTCCCTGCCCGCAGCAGGCGCATCGGGCGTCGGAGGAGGGCATACGCTGCCCTCTTCCGGCCCCCCTAACTGGGTCCAGGGGCGGCGGACTTGGGGCTGTCCGTCGCCCCCCATTCATCCGGACCCGAGGTGGCGGCGCGTGGTGTTCCCGAGCGCCCCTCTTTGACGTAGCGAGGGGAGTTTAACACCTCACCGCAGAGGCGGGCCGGCACCAGCCGGGGATTGCGGAAGTCGCATACGTTCCCGCGATCCCCGGCGTAGGTGGGAGATGGAACACCGGGGTGGTTTTAGTCAGTAAGAATCTGACAGACCCCTCCACCCACCCCAGGGTGGAGGATTTCCATGAGGATTTCCCCCCGAGATCAAAAAAAAATGGTGTGCAACGTTACCGAACAGGTTGAGCGTCACGTGTTGCGCGTCAAATGTTGCCAAGTGGATACGCGACTTTTAGTTGGCATAGGTACTTATTTGTGTTTATTTTTTTGCAAATTTACGTTAGACTCAAATTGATTAGTTTTTTTTAATTGGTATTGGTTTTTTTTCCGGATGCCTGTTCATTTAATATGAAGTAGTTGCCAATTAAAAATAAAAACTCCCAAAATAAAATTACAATTTAAGAAAATATTTATAGGCTTACGAACTATCAATATCACTAACCAATCAACTTCCCTCACATATCGATTTATTCAAATTCCCCCGAAACAAAAGCCCTTATATTTATGTCTCTCAACATTTCAGCTATCCAACCTCATTTGTTGCAAAATAAGAGACAAAACAACACGTTTACATTACGACTTCGCCTTGTTTTCGAGATTCCAGCACAAAGAGCGAGACTTTTTATTCAATTTGTCGCATCTTTGATACAAGTGTGACAAAGGTGGCTTGGTCTTATATTCTTCCTTTCTTGTAGGTAATGGCGAAAAGCTTTGTCGTTTTTACAATAGACTGGCAATAATAGGTTGGCAGGATATTAGGTCTGGATTTTTATGGGACGCGTTTAAATTTGGAATACCTATGAAATTTTGTTTTCGATTGTGTGTTAAAAAGTTTTTTTGATATTTTTGCACACAAAAATGATAAAAATCTACGATATTTATTTATTATTTATTTGTTATGTACTTTATTGTACCCCACATATTATATACATATATATATTTGTTTTTTATATTGTACTATGGCAGCCCCGCGGTTTCCCGCGTAAGTCTCGATCCCGTGGGAATATCGGTATAAAAATCCTATGTGTTATTCCAGACTATAATCTATCTCTGTGCCATATTTCATCAAGGTCCGTTCAGCCGTTCTGACGTGAAACAGTAACAAACATCCATCCATCCATCCATACTTATAAACTTTCGCGTTTATAATAGTAGTAGGATTTTTTTAGATCGGGTATCTGTAGCTAGGCGGAAACTACTTAACATATTTGTATCAATTGCTCTAAGGAACGTTATACTAACTAGTGTAAAGTTCCCAAACAACTTCGATATGTGAGAGATTTCAAGTGAAACCTTTATTTAAATAAATAATCAAACGTGTATTAAAAGTCACCTCATCAAGTTAATACGATCAATTCGCCAGTAAACTCTCTCGTTAAACAGCAGATCCTAAAGAAAATCCATAACAACATCAACCTCATTATTCAACCCGCTTCCCTCTACAACCCAACAAAATCCTGGTGCTATTCATTACATTGTAATTAAATGAAGACGGTTGCCACGATATTTAATATCGGCTCCAGCCACCATCAGTCAATGTCGTTCAGTCCAACAATATTAGGTATAGGAGGAGATTGATGCGGCCTGCCGCGCTTTGTCTGTCTCATTGTTACCAGCTTCGGACGCTGATATTAAAAAAAATACAATTGCTTATGGTCCGCACCCGACATGAGAAATTCAACTCTATTTTTAGAAGTTTAAAATCTAATTTCCCTCGGCAGGATTGGTCAATCGATTCCCCTCTTGTCCCGACGACCTGTGTAGAGTGCTTAAGTTTTTTTTTTTTCTTTTTATGACATCACTGAGGAGGCTATCCATATTGAAAGTAATGTTTTCTTTGCTTTTTGATGTTCATGTGTATCTTTTTGAAGGTGGAATCTTCAAATTTTTATTTACTTTTTTATTGAGCTTCGCCTTTTCGTAGAGTTCCTTTGAGTCAGGGTTTCATTTCGGTGAAATAATTATTTAAACATTGTTATTTGATTATTTTATTTACTTAATCAATTTCATATTTTTTTCTTTAAATGCAATAATTGGGGTTTACTTCGGAAAAAATTGCATCATCATTTTGAACAAGAGGAATAAGTAAAGTTATGTTAATTAAAATTTCGGTGCATTTTTAGGGCTTAATTACCATATTTCCATTACAGAATTAATTAAATTATTTTCTTCCTATAAAATTGTGGTTCCTTTTACCCGTAGACGAAAACGCTGTTTTTAAGGTTAATAAATTTTAATATTTTGAACGCAGATATTAAACCTCTTTATTGTTTGTTGTATTAATTATATTTGTCTTTCTAAACCAGTCTGGTGTGACAATACATAATTTAAATTCCACGTTGTTTTCGATTTTATAAAAGGAATCAAAACAAAAGGTGAGCACTAGACAATGGAAATAATCTAGTTTGAATTGTCTTGTTGAAACAACAAAGCGATGTTGAACATTTAAATTAATGGGAGTTAAAATTGTCGATTTGACGAATTTTGCTTCGAGAGTGTTCGTGACCATCATCTGCCTAGCCTTTTCCCAACTACATTGGGGTCGGCTTCCAGTTAAACCGGATTCAGCTGAATACCAGTATTTTACGTGGAGCAGCTGCCTACCAGACCTCCACAACTCATTAGCTGGGTAACACGGTACTCCTTGGCAAGACTGGAGTCAGATTTACTGGCTTCTGACAATCCGTAACGACTGCCAAGGATCTACAAATGACAGCCGGGACCAACGGCTTAACGTGCTTTCCGAGGCACGGAAGAAACTCGGTATATTAAGATGGTCACCCATCCACAGACCAACCTTGGCAAGCGTTGCTTAACCTTGAAGATCGACCCGGGCAGCTGTTATTATTTGTGTGTGTTATATGTTCGTGACCACGCAAGGAATTTATCCTTATCATTTTATCATTATCTAGCGACCCATTCCAGCTTCACAAGGGTTCATTCACCTTCTCCTGATAACTACAAACACAACCAATTGACCAAATCGATCGAGTCGTACTCAAGTGATGCTACGTCATACATGTGGCAATTTATTTTATTTATATTTACATATTGGACTAACTTTTGCCCGCGACTTCGTACGCGCTTTTTTTCCCGTTCCCGTATCTATAGCCATAAATTATTTTTGTATATGAAAGCCACATTCATGAGAAAGGCTACACTTTCATATTATACAAAAAAATTCAAATCCGAGTGGTAGTTTTAGAATTTAACGCGTGCAAACAAACAAACTTCTTAGCTTTGTTATATTGTAGTAGCTTGCGGAGATAACTTTAAAAAGTAAAATATTGTTCAATAACGCTCCCATAATCACTCTTTGAAAACCAAACGACTGTGAAAAATAGAAATCATGATACTTTGTCAATCCCTCAACCCTAGTATATATTCCTTATCCAGGCAGACAGATGGATACGTTAGTGGTCTTACAAGGGCTCCGCTTTTACTTATGACCAGAGATCGGAATAGGTAGTAGTCTTCTATTTATCTTAGATTTATCTAATGTTCGTGGAAGTAAGTAACATAGAGTTGATAAACCCCCTGTAAAATCCCGGAATCATAAATGGAATCATGACAATTAAAACCCAGTATTATAAAAACATGAACTGGACTTTGAGTTTAGTTACAAATTATTGATTTGAAAAATCAAAAGAAGAAAGGGTTGTGCGAAAACAAAGCTATTTAATTTAACAGTTTTAGTAGGTACGGAACTCTAAAAATATAAGTTTCTTCAATAAAATAATTTTATTCATATGTATTCAAAGCGCAATAAGTAATATCAGTTTCTTAAATCCCGGGAAACAATCGTCATGATTAAGTTTCCAGGATTTTACAGGAGGTATTATCAACTCCATGTTACTTACTTCCACGAACATAAGGTAAATATAGTCTACCTATTCCGATCTCTACTTCTGACTTCTACAGTCAGTCTGAAAAGCTACTGAGTGTAGGGAAGCTACATGCCAAATTTCATCTTTCTACGACAAGTAGTTTCGGCTGTGCAACCCGAATGTTCACAAAGAGTGTATCCTAAAGTTCAATCACATTTTGCCACTTACATATTATGTTTAAGTATCTACGGCGGCAAGCCTATTGCTATAAACTAGAAGAAATTCCTGATAAAAAGTTCAATAACACTTTACCCGACTTGGGCCAAGTAAGGACCTCATGCTAAGCAATAGCGTTTGTGGCCACTAGACCAACGTGGCAGTTATCCTTATTCTATAAACTACAGTAAACATCTCTTTTCACTGGTTATTAAAACATTAAAGGTACAATTCCGTGCATCGCGGCCAATCGCAGCCCCGCGCGATCTATCGCATGCGACTGTCGCGCGCGGCGATCGTGGTTTGCGAAGAGTGCTGGTCTCTGCGACTCTCTTGGAAGAGATTGGTAGAGTCGTCGGGAGTGATGTGCCTTTGTAGCCGGTGGTAAACAAGTGACGTCACATCGTACGATTCCATTACAGATTTGTTATTATTTGTATTTAATCATGAAACTATGATAACATGATATAAACATACAGTAAATATGCTGAAATTAGTTAGTTCAATCACATCCATGGTCTTACAATGGCATAGTTAGTAAACAATTCACGTTATTTTTGTAAATAACGGTTAAATGTGACATTACACAAAACAACAATGAAAGAGCAGTATTTCGTGCTAAAATTGATAAGATTTTGATGAAAAACTGTTGAATGTTGTGTATCACTTGTAAACAAGGTAATAATTATTTTAGGGATGTTTTTATTCGTGTCCAATTAAAGAAACAGACGTAAGTTATTGTTATAAATAAACTGAAAATTATCCGAATAATCTATCACGCGCGTCTGTCGCAGACCTCGGAAACGGCGCCCTTTTTTTGTTTTTTAGGGATCCGAAATCATCAAATGACTTCTTCCGCTCTGGGTGGAGCGGAAGGGCGTGCCAGACTCTTACTGACTAAAACCCATCCGTGTTCCTTCTAAAGCCCTTTGCGTTCCAGGGCCGCGGTGACTCTTTCGAACAAATTCCGCAACCCTGGCAGGCTCTGGCCCTAGCGGGCCCCGTCTTTTATGCTGACATCTCTTTGAGGCGCGCGTGAAACACAACGTGCCATCGACCCGGGCCTGGTGGTGATCGGACAGCGAGCCACCCAATGCTTGCCGTCCGCAGGCCCGCGCCTACGGTGGGAAACGGCGCCCTACATTCTCATACTCTGACTATTGTTATTTTAACTAAAAATACTCATATTACATGCAAAATGGCTAGACTGAAACCAGTCAATATTAACTAAATTAGCAACACTAATACGACAGAGAATGTATTAAACTCCTTGCTGCAGCTTGGCTTCATTAATATCAGTAGATTAATAATAATTCCGAGGAATATGATGGTAGACGTGTCGGCTATCATAATTCGTTGTACGATCCTAAAGTGCAAGAGTAAATAATGAGCAGAGACCACACTCTAGCAAAAATATGATATTGAATAATGCAGAGCTCATTACACACTTTATAACGTACAAGGGCGTAACTGTTTTGTTGTGTTGCTGTTTGTGTGTTGTGTAGCTGTTTTGGGAGACTGTCTTTATGTAGAACTTTGACGTTCAAAAAGTGCTGGCACTCAGCCTAATTTGAATAAATGACTTTTGATTTTGATTTTATCACTGCATCAATGCATGACTGGGCCTCCACGTTATACGCGTTCAGATATGTCTATACTAATATTATAAATGCGAAAGTTTGGATGGATGGATGGAACGGCAGAACGGATATTGATGAAATTTGGCACAGAGGTAGATTATAATCTGGAATAACACATAGTACTTTTTATTCCGGGAGCATGTTCCCTTGGAATCATTTTCGACAATCACGCGGGCGGCAACTACTGTGTAAAATGTTATTCACAACATCAAATTATTTTTGAGTGAGAAATAGCCTTTGCTTATGATAACAGTTCAATTCCGAATTAGGATGCCACCAATTTTCTAATTCACAAAATGAAATTTTCTTAGTAAATCACAATGATAACTTAACATATCCCATTCAAAATTCTCTATTTTTTCAAGTTCGTTTCGGTCATTCTTCGTCCTTTTTCTGATTCTCTTTTAAGACTAGATTATTTATTAGACTCAGCTCTTCAGACTACCAATTTATTTATTTTCTTAGAAATATTAGCGTCGTTTTAGGCTTCGTAAGAGCCGTATAAAAAGGGCCGTCAACAATTATTTTGAAACAGGGATCCCTATATGATGATTAGCTACGCCACTGATTACCTTTATAGTGTTGTGAGATCGATGTTTCCCAGTAAATCCGAGTGGTGGTTGGCCTTTGTTGCTGGTAAGGATCGAATAAAAAAAAACCCCCCTTCTACGCAAAAAACACGATTGGATGTAAAGTTGCGGACATCAGCCCAATATAAAATACAAAGGCAGTAAAGTTAAAAACCGTTTCGTTTCAAAACGTTTGACGTTGACGACTTTGACGATTAGTGAATGAACGTGGCCTGAAGTTGTACACGTGGCACGCAGATATTGCATCGCTACTGCACGTAGCGTTTGCCAAGCATTCGGGTAAAGCCGGAAAAAGTGACGCTTGTTAGATGCCTGTCCAGCTATATTTGACAAAGGTGAGCCTATCCAAATTCGTTAGGCTTTTACAGTTTCATTTTTGATATTTACTGGTTTGGTTTATTTAAGTTGTTACTTCAAAAGATCTGAGGACGATCTTTTGATGTGGCTTTCGTATATCGCACAAGACACTTGGTTATACTAAAACAGGCATGTGCGAGTCAGACTTGTATACGAAGGTTTGGAATCGAAACTGAAAAAATCAATCACGTTTCTCTCCATTTAATTAATAAGTTGTTTAGCGGCAATCATAGTAATAAACAAACTAAACAATTTTTTTTTTTTTTTTTTTTATATTTCTATGGCGGCAATATAGATACAGCTCGCTGACAGACAGGACGGACAGACAGCGGAGGCTTAGTAAGAGAGTGATCGGGACCCTGAAAGCGTTTATCATTTAAACTCTAAGCCACAAACCTTAATAAGTCTTGGTGCCCTGCCTTTTATCGAAATACTTGTCGGTTTTGAGTAACCTTGGTTGCGTCAGGTGAAGTACTGATAGCGCGATTTAATAAACCTGAGTCTCTGTTGAATACTCTACTCTTTTTCTTATATCAAGTTTTCTTGACGTGTAAACAAAATGGCTGTTGTAATTAGTTTCTGTAAGCGCGAGGGATGTTTTTAATAGTTATTCGAACAGCCTTATTTGACTGATTTTATTTTGTATTTTTATTAAACCGGTTGAGTATGTGTTTGTCTCTGGCATCTTGATTTTTGAAGTTGATGGCTCTTGAAGTACTCCGTACATAGTTTTTACCTTCTGTGTCAGAAAGGCCTCACCTGCACATTTGGGAGCAGCCACTGATATGGAATTGAATGGGCTGCAGAGATCAAGAGTCCGCCACCAAAAGGAAAGCTCTTACCTTAGGCCACGTACATCTTGTCCAGCAGTAGGTATGTCGCCGGGAGCTCCCGCGTAACGCGTTCTTGTTCTCGGGACAGAGTCACGAAATGCACTTTATAACGTTTCACAGGGTCACCTTAAGTTTTATTACGATCGCACATGCAAAGCGTTCGCCGGAGAAATTACATTAATTTTTTATAAAAGTAATAGTTATTTATGATACTAGTGCGGTAAGTTGGTTTTTACAAACGAGTAGACGAATGTAAGCCAGAGACGAAGTCGAGGGCTTACCATAGTCAAGAGTTAGTAAAAACCTATTTCCACACGTGTGTTACAACAATTTTTGACGTTTCATTTGTGAAAATAGCGCGAATTTGCAAATGGCGCCACATGCGCGTGGTAAAAATTAGAACTACAAATTTCGTCTCATTTTCTATTTATTATTAAAGTGAGACAAACTTTTTGAGCAAAAGCGCTTCCAAGGAGGTTCGATCATTCAACTTATCTTTTCTAGTAATGTGGAACTCCTTGATGGAATTCTTTCATTTTTTTAAGGAAATTAAAAAAAAATCCGTAAAGGATACGCACGGCGCTATACAACGAGGAGTGCGGTAAAATAGGTACTTAGATGCGAGTACCTATTTTACCGCACGTTCCATTATATAGTGCGTAATTTTTAACTTTCGAACAATGTATGCAGGCTTCGTAAATGCATTATTTGAGTAAATGTGTTGAAAAATATGATCTTTGATATTTGCAGAGTATTCGCAATTTTTGCTGACCTCTAATGTTGGGATATCCATCCCATATAGAGGATATGGCCTACACGCGCTCGATCAAACTTTTTTCGAGTTTTTGCGGAACTAACGCACGGCAATTGCTTTTTGGTACACATATATGTAGATAAAAAATGTGTAGTTTTATTTTAATCTAAGGGAAGAGCAAATACATGTTTAGCTGGGTACTAACGGGTGTTACGGGACGTAATGTGCTGCGAATGTTTCGCAACGAGCATGATTGTTATGATACGCCGTGTCCTAAAATCCGGGTAAAACAAAACACATACGCATCATGTTCGTGCTCGTTTCCACGTACTGACTACACGAATGCTCGCTTTGTAACATGTTACATTACGCCCCGTAACACCGGTCAGTACCCATCTTTAGGTGGACTGTGTGAGGGCTGATATGGCTAGAACAGGTTACCCACTTTCTATTGAGGATGAGATGATGAATAATAGAAAAGTATGGCAGAAGAAGACAAATAGCGCTAACAGCACTTTACTTAGTATGAGAGCAAGAGAATCACGACTATTCACTCCTAAAAGTATCTTAAAAGGAGCGAAACATACAAACAATCCAGTCTTTAATAGAACCAGGACATCATAACCATGAACTTTCACAGAACGCTACAAGTTCAGAAATACATAACTTAACAATAGCAGGCATACATACATAACAACATCGTTTCTAAAGCAGAACAAATTAACTCAAACTCCCAACTATTACTAGAACAGGTAAACCGTAACTTCTAACCAAAATAGAGTCGGAAAACAACATCGCAAGTGGTTCCCGTCACACTTGATGCATTAGGGAGGGGACGATCCCGAGACAAGGCCGGGACTACGGCGACGTGCCCCGGGAACAAATGCGCTAGACTACAGTAACAAGGAAAACATGGTACGACTGATGATGACTTTTTTAAATTGTTTAGAAGGTGAAAGTACCTGGTGATTTATTTATTTTGGGTATTTAAACTTAATGTACAGTAATGGTACATATGCGGAATTAACGCAACAAGATATTCTATACAACGTGTAACAGAATAAACGCAATACCTCTTAAGGGTCATTGTACTCATCATTATGAACAACTTTTACCACGGGACCAACGCCGATATCGCAAAAAAAAATCTGTTGTTCTGTACATTTTGTCGAGTTATGCGCACATAAATGTCGATTTCTGTCAGTCGGTTATTTTTTTCGCGATTTCAATGTTAGACCCATAGCGAAAGTTGTTTATAATGATGAGTAACATGTTGACTTATCTGATAATTCAAATAATGTATTACCTCAGGAAAGAGGTGCAATCCATTGAGACCTTACCTCTACACTCATATCATAAATGCGCAAGTAATTCTGTTTTTCTATTACGTTTTCACTCACGATTTTAATTAATCTTGAGACACGGGTAGACCATTACCTAGTATGCATATTAACTAGTATTGCCAGTGTTTAGATTTATTGTCGTATAGTTGTCTCCACCTTGTATTTTATCAATTGTTAACTTTTCTATCTGAAAAATAATATTTATTCATGTTCTAACTACGTACAAAAACATTCCGGTTTTTTTTTAAATTTTAATGGTTGTTTGGCAGTTAACATATCCTTCAAAAAATGAATACGGGTTTAAAAATAATTACAAGCCAATTAAATCCGTTTTTATACAAAATACCTATTATAGTTATATAATCTTATTCAAATATTCATGTAGGTGTCATTGTCTCGGGTGTCTATTTCACCGCAGCTGTAATGACAAAGTTTGTTGTAATGTTTCGTATTTTTTAAATATATTAGCATTTTTCAATCCCACTAAAACCCTGCAAAAATACGTTAAGTTAATTCCACAATAATAGAGGATCGTTAAACCCGTCCACTTAAACCTGTCACACACAAATTAAACTAAATTGCAACATTTGTGTACAACTTTACCTCAGTGCGCCGCAACGCGCTCGCATTCGTAACGAAATACATTCAAAGTGACGTTGTATTCACGGTGAAACTGTTTAGTTACTTACAGCTTGCATTATAAGAAAGCAATGAAAAAAAAGTATTTCTGTGCAAAAATTTTTAAACACAATAATAACTTAGATTCTTTCCAGTCGTGACAATATTAGAGTAACGTTGATTCTTTTTTTGTGAGTGGCGTCTCGCAGTTCAACCTATAAGGTTGCCGACTGCTTAACCGGGCTTGCCTGTGGTGGCCTTAATATAATATTGTCCAATGTCCAGGTGAAAGTTGCGGGAATCCTCTAGATGCGCGACCAGGCTCGATGTGGCGACGCCGACGCGTGGGAGGTCGTTATGATAACAAAATTAGCCTTTTGCATTTTCTTAGATTTTACGCAAGATGTCTGTGATACATCTAATTTTTGAGAAGAAATCATTATCTTTAAAGGTTTAATTACTTCTTAGATTAGAGTTTTACTAGAGTAAGTGTGCGACAAGGAAATAAATTATACATGAAATTTGAGAGTAGTCTGTATACAAATTCATTTTGTCGTTAGTACATTACCTATGTAGGAAATGCACAGTTTTCTCCTGGGAACAAGCAGAGATTCGAGTCACATTTATGAGAACTGGGTACGTAATAACATGTAGGTCGTAATGCAATTTGGTATATGGCAGCTACAAAAGTCATAGATTTATAGTTCTAAAAGTTGTGACTGTGGTTGATGGAATTCTGATTTGAGATACTTGAGTTTTTCGACTTAGGTTAAGTGAATATCGGCGGTGGTGAAAAATGCGGAAGTGAGATAGGAAGGTCGTGTCTCCAGCAGGTAGTTGTCTTTCTCTTCAATCTTGATTTGCCTACGTCATAGGCTTTTAGAAGAGGATGAGTTCACAACATTAGCATAGAACAATTGACAATCGTAAGGTGCTGGCCGCACACGTAGCTTAAGCTTGAAGATCGACTCGAACGGCGATTATTATTAAGACATGAGCTCCTCTGAAATTTGCTCCGTCCATTCTTCATAATTGTAGCGGAAAGAACTATCTCATGCGGCGAAGGAATAAGAACTGACCAACACACTACGCCTGTTTGCGTTTTCATACTACCTACTTATTTCTATGGGCCAAAGTAGCCTGAAAATAAAGAGATTTATTATTATTATTTAAGCTGCCGTCCGCGGCTCCACCCGCGTGAATGTCAAAAATTGTCCCAAGGGAACGTACTCCCCGGATAAAAAGTATCTTTTGTGTTATTCCAGACTATAATTTACCGCTATGCATTCATAATATTAATAAATAAGTAAGTATTAGTATAGATATTTAAGCTTAACTAATATGTTAACTACACAGCTTGACTCCACATTCAACGAATAACTTGTGAGGTGGAAACTCAAAACACGTAACTTCTAAACGGTTTGTACATGAGCTCAACTTGTACGAACATAGGTAGGTGGTACATAAACCCCGCTTAATATAAACCTGGATTAACTAAGTAGGTCAAAAAGCAGACGCTTAGATACTTCTGAACTGTAACAAAGTGAACTAAAACAAAATATTATCGACATCTAAATGGACTCTTTGCAATGGATGATAAAAAGCATGAATGTGGCAATATTAAATTAAAATCTGGACGGCAAAATTGATTTTTGAAGTGAAAACTTCTTTAGGCGCGTTGAGCACTTTTCGGGTGAACAAAAATCATGGAACTCGCGTCATCGTCACCGAACGCTTTAGCTTTCGCTTAGTTTTCACTTCTATCGACAGTCCCCAAAGACTGTCCCGCATGTTTTTTTTTTCTGTTAACCTAAAGTTACATTGATAACTGACTGAAATAAAATATTAATTCTATGTAGCGGGGCCTTCGGACAGCAACCGATGGGTAGCTCGCAGTCCGATAAGAACCAGGCCACGCACGCCTCAAAGAGACGTCAGTACAACTGACAGGGCCCGCTAGGACCAGTGCCTGTCAGGGCTGCGGTATTATTCGAAAGATTTCCCGCGGCCCTAGAACGCAAAGGGAATTTGGAGGAACACGGGTAGAGATTAGTCAGTAAGAATCTGACACTCCCTTCCGCTCCGTCTAGAGCGGGAGGAGTCATTTGTTGATTCCCCATCCAACTTAAAAAAAACGGATAAGTGCGAGTCAGATTCGCGTAACGGGGATTCCGATCGAATCTTGATATCGATACCAGAAGTATGAATTGACGTAAGGGACATTTTACCAAAAATGCCAAATTGCCCCTACGACAATTCACGTAAGGTTCATTTACGCAATATGAATTTTAGAGTTCCGTACCTCAGTCGACAAAAATGGAACTCATATAGGATCACTTTGATGTCCGTTTTTCGATCTGTCTGTCCGTTTGTCAAGAATCGCAAAAAAAATATTTTTAAAATTTAAAAATACAAATTCCCAACTATCGGACTTTTTCCTGTATTTGTACTATGAGATTCTATCTCTTGCCAAATTTCATGACTCTAGGTCTACGAGAAGTACCCTATAGGTTTTGATTCCCTTGCCAGCGTCAAAAAATGCGCTGTATAAACGGAACATAAACGGCCTTATCTAGACTGCGTCGACTTAGAAATTTGTTTTTTTCACTGCTTCAAGGAGTAGCAGACCGGAGTATGTGATATTAATTTCATATTGATTCCTCCACGCGTTCTTTAGAAAAAGGGTCTTGACAGACGGACAGACTGACAGACTGACGGACTGATAGACAGACTGACGGACAGACAGACGGACAACAAAGTGATTCTGTAAGGGTTCCGTTATTGCCCACTGAGGTACGGAACCCAAAAAAAATTTAGCGACACCTAGGTGAGCCTATGTCCAGCAGTGGACATATTTTCTTTGCAAAAGCTGTCAAACCGCCATGTTTATTCATCAGGTCTATCTGAGTATTGAAAAATCAGGCCCAATAGAAATAAAATACCTACTTACAAAAACATACGTTTTTAGAAATAGCAAACACTCTGCAGCATGCCCGGATGCCTCGAACACAACCAATTTACAAAACGAACATCACCTAAACGGTCTCTATTCTATTTTCATTTGTACCTGCCCTATAAATAAACATTTCCTTATACATAATCGAGTCAACTCATACATAAAGGTTGGAGCAAACAAACCATGTAAACTAAAGCGGAGGGCTCACAGGCAAAGCTATTTAAATGTAAATAAAACTTATTCTTATGTACATATATGAGTATTGGTGCCGCGCTTAGCGACACTCCCCAATATGCGTGAAATTCAATGTACACAACATTGTATTTCACGCGTATGAGGTAAATTGTGTTCCAGATAATATGAAAGATTCCCATGTAAGTTGTAATCTGAATTTTATTTTTTTTATTTTTGGGAAATCATCACGCCACCTTCCGCTCTGAGCGGATCGGAAGGGAGTGTCATCCTCTTACTGACTAAAACCCATCCGTGTTCCTCCAAATGCCCTTTGCGTTTCAGGGCCGCGGTGACTCTTTCGAACAAATTCTGGTTTAGATTCTGTACTTTGTGAAATGGGAAAATTAAAAAAAAAATAGTTTCTCCATTCTTTAAATTTAGGTAGGCACCTATTTCTTATTATGTTTTTTACCCACGACGGCAGGGAGACGGTATATACGTTTCAGTTTTACCTACAGCACTTTCCTACGTACTTATTTGGTTAAGTTGAAGGTATTATTATAGATGTGGCAAAAACATATTCAACTACCTATGAACTTAATAAAAAACCTAAGAAAATCCGTCGGGGGCAATATGCTATTGCCACATCTATATCTTCGAGAACTAAATAGGTACCTAGGGAAGTGCTATAAAAACTGCCGGTCGATTCTGTCAACATGTCGTAGGGAAGGTTTGGGTGAAGTGATCACGAGGTGAGCAGTCAATCCATATAATCAAGATGGAATGACAGCTCACTTCGTGATCCCCTGACATCTTGATTACTTATGTGAAATGACAGCTCACCTCACACAGTTCAGTATTTTTTAAGTACTTATTTTCAAAATCTTTTCATCAGACATTTCGAAAAGTTTCGAGCATAGATATAATAAACAATAAATTTATATTTCTATGGTTTCGAGAAATATTTCTCTAGTTCTAGTGTTCATTCGTTTTTAAAGCTTTTAAAAACGAATAAACACTCCGAACTCAAATATACCTAAAGAATAAACCTCTAACATAATCTGGGAAGCTTTTGCCATTCGATTGAGCACGTTCAGCCGTCGCCGCAGACTTTGCGCCCCGCGTCCGAGTGTAACGTCCTGTCTCCAAGTCCCTATTTCCACATAGTACCTACCTATCTTGAGACGACGGATGCTACATTGGGTAGATAAGGTCCAGAAGGTCAGCTTCATAAAAATAGAGGGTGTGAAAATTTGTATAGTGGGGACTCTGTCCGCCAGTGATCCGAGGAAAGGCGTGATCACATGCTGCTGTGCACAGCGAGGCTTTCTGGAATCCTTCATTACGGTCGGGATTCAACATGGCGCCCGTTTCATAAGAAACTCAAACTCAAACTCAAGGCATTTATTTCAATTAAACCATTACAGGCACTTTTGAATCGTCAAGGTCGGTCTGTCCAAAGAGATGAAGCTAATTACACGTTCCGAAGCGTATATCTCTATGGAGAAGAACGTGCAATTATCTCCATGGACACTCTTTTAAATCAATGTTTTATACAAAGATATGGTTACATCATTCGTGTGAAAATTATACAAACATTCATACATGTGAGAACGATGTAGAAAAACTTGGAAGATCAAGCGTCCGAAGTAAAAAAAAAAAGCAACAATTCAAGGAACAAATAATTGACACTGCTACTACACTGTGCATAATCTACTAATTAATTCCGGAATAAACAACAAAGGGATATGCCACACACAAGAGTGATCCTGTGGTAAAAATTGGAAAAAATATGTAACTGGCCACGCGTGTCTATGTGTACATGTGTATCATCTCGTTGTATGAAGCTGGTCTTCTGTACCTATCTGTTTTGTGGCTCCTAAGTCCGTGGGGACCGATTTCCCTAATGTTGTTCACCGAACTTACATAACATTTGAATATCTCATCATATTTCGATTTTTTATTTTGTCTATTTCCTTTCGAATGGTTTCGCCGGTTTGGCGTTGTTATGCGGAATTGGATCGCTTTGGTGAGTCGTGTTAGACTCGAGGGTGTTAGCATAATAATGTAGAATGTCAAGCTATTTTCTTTTATTGTTTGGTTTGACCTTTAGGCAATTACAAATGGAAGGCAGCACAACTCTATAATAAACTACCGTCCTGTATAAAAATTGTACACTCTTTCAATGCGTTCAAAACTCAACTTAGCCAGCACATAGTTGCGGATCAGTCACTTCTGGAGAAATGAATGCATTGGATGAGTACTATAAAGTTGTAACGCTGCTGACGAACTTTTTGTAATCTATATATGTATGTTTTTTTAGTATCGTTCTCAAGTAAGTGACATATGTCTTTATTGGGAATAATGTTTCTTTAAACCGAATAGTTTCAACGTTGAATCATCTGCCTAGCCTTTTCCCAACTATATTGGGGTCGGCTTCCAGTCAAACTGGATTCAGCTGAATACCAGTATTTTACGTGGAGCGGCTGCCTACCAGACCTCCACAACCCATTAACTGGGTAACACGGTACTCCTTGGCAAGACTAGTGTCAGATTATCTGGCTTCTGACTATCCGTAACGACTGCCAAAGATCTACAAATGACAGCCGGGACCAACGGCTTAACGTGCTTTCCGAGGCACGGAGGAGTCTCGGTATGTTAAGATGGTCACCCATCCACAGACCAACCTCGGCAAGCGTTGCTTAACCTTGGAGATCGACCCGTGCGGCCGTTATTATTTAGCCACGAGCTCGTTTCAACGTTCAAAATGAGTTCTATGTTTTAGACACCATAGAATAAATGTACCTACTGATTCACAAACGTTCATTTAGAAGATGAAGACTAGCCTTAGGCCAGCAACCCGCTGGCTATGTGTTTGTATCCGGCGATCGGCACCAAACTTTCCATACTGACTGTGGGAGTCATAAGTAAAAGTGGAGCCCTTATAAGACCACCCCCGTATCGGTTTGTCTGTCTGTACAAGGAATATAAACTAGGGCCGAGGGTTTGATAAAGTATCATGTTTTCTATTTTTCATAGTCGTTTGGTTTTTAAAGAATGTAACGGGAGCATTATTGAAACTAATTTAACTAATTAAAGTAATCTCCGCAAGCACCTACCAAAGAGTTATCTATACTATTAAACTAATATAATAAAGCTAAACGGTTTGTTTGTTTGAACGCGCTAATCCCTGGAACTACCAGTTGGATTTAGAAAATTATTTTTGTATACCTATGAAAGCCACATTCGGGAACAGGAAAAATGGGATATGCGCGTACGAAGTCGCAGGCAAAAGCTAGTGGTATATAAACCTTTAGATGAACTATGCGGGAAAACAAAAGCGGCAATCAGATGTCGGGTATTAACAAAAATAAATAATAAATTATGGGTATTTTAAATAAATAAAATTAATTTATTCCAGGCATAGCCCATAATTATCACATGAATACACTTTAAAATCACACAGTAAATGTCAAATTAAACCAGCTCACAAATATATTGATTAAATCACAATTATAACAGTAGTCAGTAGTATGTCGAAAAACGTGGTATGAGATGTCAAAGTTTTGTGATCAATTAAATAATATTAAATTAATGATTATGTCAATTTATAAATTATTGATAATATTATTGATTTGATAAATTATTGATAAAATTATTGATTTGATAAATTATTGATAAATTAATATCAAACTGTGTGCCTAATATAATTTTACAAATGCCTTATTGCACTTGGTCGAATTTTATTAAACGTAATTCTGATGCTTGAAACATTGCAGATAAAAATACTTCTGTTACATAAATAATAAACATTGGTTTCCTAGCCGCCACATTCGTGTTTGGTTCAAAATGTTTTTCTCCTTTTTTCTTTGTGATCAAGACCTCAAAATCGGCTTTGCCTTTACATGTTTAATTACTAGTCCGTCTTTATACAAGCTACCCCGAAACTAAAAGCAATTCTTAATTAACAATAACGTTGCCGTATCTAGACAGTAATATCGCTACTACAGAACCTATTGTGTGGCATATAATTGCTATTCAGTAGAATGGTCGGCTGGTAATTGGTACAGCTTCAAAGGTATTCTGACAATCAGCCGTCTGTGATATAATGTAGAGGCTCGGTATTGTGGGAGAATTATTTAGGCTCACTCACGTGCACGGAATGCATTAGTTTGGTTACCTTTTTGATTTAGGATGGGTAATCATCAAATGACTTGTTTCGCTCTGGGTAGAGCGTGCGTGTCAGACTCTTACTGACTAAAACCCACCCGTGTTCCTGCTAAACCCTTTGTGTTCCAGGGCCGCGGTGACTCTTCCGAACAAATTCCGCAGCCCTGTCAGGGATTTAACAACCCTGACAGGGACTCGGCAACCCTGGCAGGTAGTTAGGCTACCTTTTATTTTATTTTTTTAAGGATGGGAAATCATCAAATGACTTCTTCCGCTCTGGGCGGAGCGGAAGGGCGTGTCAGACTCTTACTGACTAAAACCCATCCGTGTTCCTTCTAAAGCCCTTTGCGTTCCAGGGCCGCGGGGACTCTTTCGAACAAATTCCGCAACCCTGGCAGGCTCTGGCCCTAGCGGGCCCCGTCTTTTATGCTGACATCTCTTTGAGGCGCGCGTGAAACACAACGTGCCATCGACCCGGGCCTGGTGGTGATCGGACGGCGAGCCACCCAATGCTCGCCGTCCGCAGGCCCTAGTTAGGCTACCTGGAACGATAATATAGCTTTTAAGTATGCAACAGGTACTTGAAGAGTGGGTGATTGTTTTAAGAGTATTTGTTCTAACACCAAAAACAGTTACACATTTTTTTTTAAAGAAATTTTATTCTGTGGGTGCTGAGCAGGTTTTATAATAGCTAACAGCGATTGATATCTACCAGAGCATCTTCGGATGGGCTGAAAGAACTTAGAATCAAAAGGGGGATAATAATAATAATAATCTTTATTGCAGACCGTACAAGGTCCATATTCACATTAAAAAAAAAAAAGATATTTTTTTAATTACAATCATGATAAAACATATAATTTAATACAAATAAAAATGAAAAAAATGTCAATAAGTTAAAAAAAAAAACACTGAATACTTAAGCAGCTATTTCCAACCAACGCTTGTAGGTCTTGGTAGCAATCATTCAATCAGCAAGTTCTTTAACTATACTGTTTCTACACATACCAACCCTGGACAAGAATGACGCGATTCTGTTCCTCTAAATGGCATTTAACGCGTTCAGCCTCGCCTCCGCGAACATGCCAGATGTTATGATAATGTACGACCCCTAAATGATCTCCTTTATTGTGATAGTGAGAAACTACCACAGAAATATGAATGGAGTTACTAATCCGTCTTTCGGTTTAAAGAATTTATTCTCATAAGAAAAATACATAGGTTCACTTACAATAAGATACAAAGTAATTGTTTATATCTAAATAAATACATTTTGCCTCCGATGCGTGTTGGTGAAGTTATACAAACAAATATATAGGAAGTATGTAATTGCTAACATTTAATATGCGGTATGACTACATTTCATAAACGTAATTTCTCAGCTTTAGTTTAAATCTGTTAATGTTATCACAATCTTTTACGTCATTTGGTAGGTCGTTAAACAGCTGAGCTCCTTCGAACAATATGGTTTTTTTTACCGTAGTTTGTCCGAGCTTGTCTTCTTGTTGTCTTTATGCGAGTCCACCCGAAACTAACAGCAATTCTTAATAAATAATAACCGTATGTCTAGCCACTAATTTCAATACTACTGTATTGTGTAGTATGTACCTAATTGCTATTGAGTACAATGGCCGGCTAGTGATTCGAACAGCTTCAAAGGTATTCTCCCAATCAGCCGTCTGTGATGTGTGTGTGTGATGTAATCTAGAGGCTGGGGTATTGTGGGGGAATTATTAAGGCTCACTCACGTGCATAGAATGCTTTAGTTTGGTTGCTTATGGAATGAGAAAATTTAGGTATGCAAAAGCTACTCGAAGGGTGATTTTGAAAGGAATATTTTGAAGACATAAATCATGAATTAATCTTGTTCGCCCACAGTCCCCAGCTACTCAGTCTTAGTCAAAATTTACCAGGACTTCATGCAAAACTATTCGGACCCACTAAAATCAATTAGTGGGGTAGATGTTGTCCATCTACTTTACCCCACATGTGGAGCAAAGTACGATAATAATAGCCAACATGTCGTCAGTTTATATCGGGTTCTCAATTTCTCGGAATGAAAAAAGTATTCCAAATGTTCATTTGATAATTTATCGAGAGTTTACAATCCCTCAAGATATTTTATAATCTTACGGAGTTTGCCATTTTCCGGTGACAGGTTCACAAGTAATAATCACTCATCCATTTTTGATTTTTGTTTATGTCAAATATAGTAGACTCGTGTCTAAACTAATATGTCTGAATCACATGGCCACAAATGTCACTACCTATCAAATGTCACTAATAACATGTCTACAAATGTCACTAATTATCAAATTTCACTAATAACATGACTACACATGTCACTTATGATCAAATGTCACTAATTATCAAACGTCACTAATAACATGTCCACAAATATCACCAATGATCTAATGTCACTAATAACATGTTCACAAATGTCTTTAATGATCAAATGTCATTAATAACATGTGCATAAATGTCACTAATTATAAAATTTCACTAATAACATGTTCACAAATGTCACTAATTATCCGACTAGGTACAACAGTTTTTTAATTGAGAAGCTCCACTTTCCTTACTTTTTATCCCGAAAAAATGCACTGCAGGAACCCGTGAAAAATTAAACGCCACAGAAGTGTAGTCACGGTAACAGCCATTTATATGTTACATGATTAAAAATACGGTTTTAATCCAATTGTTGCTGGGGTTTATTTAATTATTTTTAATACCTAGCGGTACAAACATTTGGTTGTTAATCCTTCTGTATCCATTTTGACGCAAAAATGAACACAGTACCCAGCATGTCCCTCATTAAGTACTAATGAGGGTATCGCCTCGTTATAAACAAAATAAATCTCATAAAACTGCCCCACAAAAAACCGCAATGGTACATCGAAGCTGGAATGAAAAACATCGAGCGTTGTTAATTAAGTACCTACTACTTAATTAAAAACGCTCGATGTTTTAAATTTCAGGTTCGTGGTACCATTACAGAATTTGTTCGAAAGAGTCACCGCGACCCTGGAACGAAAAGGGCATTAGCACACGTGGGTTTTAGTTGATAAGAGTCTGACACTTCCTTCTGTTCCACCCAGAGCGGAAGAAGTCATTTGATGATTTGGGAAATCATCAAATGACTTAAAAAAAAAAACAAAAAAAAAGGGTTGTTACTAAGCGTCGTCTGAATCCATTGGATGCAGGAATCATAGGACAACGTAATTGTGGCCGTGCTTGACGGAGGTCGATGTCCTAGCAATAGACGTCATTCGGCTGAATTATGGTGATAAGAATTAAATTTTTTATTCTAATTTATGGAAATATCTGACTTAGCAACGGCAACTACGATCGCCTGCTCGTCTGCCCTAGAATCTAGAGTATTTTCCGCTATCATGACGACTGTTTTCTCCAAGATTATAGCAAATTATTTATTGAAATTAATCGAGGCCCTAGATTAATGTCAATAAATAATAAGCTATAATCTAATCAAATCTAAATTAGCATGTTATTTCCACTGCTGGATAAAGGCCCCTATCCCTTTTCTACACACTACTTTCAATTTGATTAGTCAAGTGGTAAAAAATACTAAAATCGGTAAAACAAGGTTGATATCACTAAATAAAAACGTTACAGAAACGAGTCGTTTATTACTCTATTAAGCTCTCAGTTGAAAACCATCAAAGTATAAGCTGAACTGCGATTCCAAGTCCATAAATCAAGGCAAAGTCCTGATTTTTGTTGGCCTAGCTTTCGGAATTTACTGCCGAATCGCCACCAGCATTAATGACATTAACGCTACCCAGAAATTCTCAAACGTAAAAAATGGTGGCAAAATGCTTACCTTAAAATTTTCCAGTGGATTCACTTTTGGGGTATCGCGAAATTTATCTGCAATTAATATAAAGCGAAATGGATCAAAAATGTTTTTACAGTGAAATATAAAGTTTTTTTTTGTATTATTACCCGATTAGGTTTAAATGCCGATGTATTTTGATAATAATAATAATAATAACCACCGGTAGCTTGGACTCTGCTCCCGACACCGGCGTACTACTACTTTTTATATTTTAAAATGTTTTTTTTTTTAATTTTTTAATGTTTTTAAAAGAAATATTTAAAAATGTAAATTAGTATGTAAGGAAAATAAATAAAGAGAATAATAATAATAAGCTGGCAACTCTGGCTGTCAGATCAAGCTTTGTTTGTCGTTATCGTAATTTCATCTTTAAATAATACTTTTCGGTCTCACACATCCACAATTTTGAAAAAGAAATTCCAAGAACCAGTAAAATAAGCAATAGAACCTAAACAAATCCAAAAAGCAAACAATATGCGAGAAGAAAAAGAAAACTATTATACGACCGACATATTATGAGATCTGTCACAATGAAATCACACCAACGAAAATATGAAAGGAATGAAATAATGCTTGAACTATGCTAACGAGAGCAGCTTTAAAACGCGCACGCCCACCACCTCCGGACCCGTCGCTCAGCTCCGCCTCGCCGCCGCCGGACATCGGATTACCATTGTCACCGGCGGTTGCAATTGCGTCGAGCTCGAGCGACGAGTATTTCTCCCCGCCGACGTCGCCAACACCTGTACGTCGGCAAGGGAGAGGCCGGCCACCGAGGGGCTTGGGACCTAGGGGCCAACCAGCTCCGAACCGGGTCCCCGCTACGGGTGGTTGTGTGCAGCGCATGAGATGGACGCAGTCCATGAATGAAAACGTCATGCGCGCATACTATGGGTCTACAGAGGGGGGAACTAACCTCACTGCGTACCGTGTCAGAATGCTGTCTCTGTTTCAGGACCTGGAACCAACTGTTAACGTCTCGGCCCAACGATTGTCGGATCAGGTGCGGGTCATTCAACGTAATCACAGGTTGGACGATGCCGCACTTGATAGGCTGCGCTCAGAGGTACTGAACAACCTTATCATCTCGACCCCGACACAGACCGCGGTACAAGCACCAGTTAATGGTAGGATCACACCGCGGCCCAATAATGTTAGCGATGAGGTAGATGATAGGGTTGTCACGGTAAGTAGCCAGTGCAACGATCGACTGAGGAGCGCGCTGGAGGATGCGCTTCGTGAGTATAGATCAACTCCGACCGAACTTCGGCCCCGATTACCACGGTTGCCTATGCACAAAAAGAATAGGGCGCTGGTGTGTGCTTTGGACTCGCTGCTGCAAAACATCTTCGAAAGCAGCGAGAGCCTCGTTGATACGCACTCAATCCTGTATTGCGGGGCTGTTGCGGCATGTCGTATAGCAAACGTAAAGTTTCCTGGGTGTGACGAAGCTATACGACCAAAGCCAGCTGCACCAGCCTGGCAGCGCAGGATCGAGCGGCGTATCGATGAGACTAGGGCACTCATCGGCAAACTATACTGCTTCAGGGAGGGCAATACACGACCACGTGTGATGCGCTTTGTGAGGCGGGCGTTTTCGGGGACTGAAATCAGCCCTCGAGATTTCACGTCCCGTGTCACAGAGCGCATTGACTTCCTGAAGCAGAAAGTTTGTGCATGGGCAAGCCTTATTCGGCGGTAAAAGCGGCGGGTTGATCGATACTCGCAGAATCGCATGTTCCAGAGCGATGAGAGGTGGGTATACAGAGCTTGGGAGCGACCTGAACAAAGTGTGACAGACGTGTGCCGCCCGGATGATGTCGCCACGAGTATATTCTGGCGCAGCATCTGGTCGGTGCCCATCTGTCACGCTGAAGGTGGCTGGATGCGCGATGTCGAGCGCGTGTGCGAAGCTATACCACAAATGGAAAAAAAATATCATAACAACATTAGATGTAGCCCAAGCAGTCCGTCCGTTACCGAATTGGAAATCTCCTGGACCGGACGGACTGCACAACTTCTGGCTTAAGTGGTATAGCAGCTCACACGCGCTCCTGGCATCTCAATTCCAGTCATCCTTAGATTCTGGGTCGCTACCACAGTTTCTAACAACTGTTACCCACCTGCTCCATAAGACAGGTAGTCCCATGGAACCCAAGAATTATAGGCCGATTACTTGTTTGTCGACGGTCTATAAACTTCTTACATCCATCCTGAGAGCTAAAATTAATGAGCACATTGAGAGTAACTCAATTATGTCCGCCTCTCAGAATGGATGTAGGAAGGGGTCCCGCGGCACTAAGGAGCTACTCCTCATAGACATGGCCATAAGCCAACAGGTTCGTCGATCCCGCAAGGATCTGTCGACATGTTGGATAAATTACAAGAAGGCCTATGATTCTGTGCCACATACATGGCTCATGAAGGTGTTGGAGTTGTACAAAATAGACGCAACTCTACGCACCTTCCTTGAGTCATGTATGAGGCAATGGAAAACAGTCCTTCGCTATCCAGGATGTCGACCGATCCAAGGGAGTGATGAGCCTGTATGGATTAAACGGGGAATATTTTAGGGCGACAGTTTGAGTCCACTTTGGTTTTGCTTAGCTCTGAATCCTCTAAGCACAGTGCTGGAGGATTCAGGCCTAGGCTATCGGTTGAGAAGAGGTGGTCAGGCCATATCTCGCCTTCTTTACATGTATGATCTGAAACTCTTTGCCCCCAACAATTTGCGACTGATGGAGCTACTAAAGGTAACTGAAACCTTCAGTAGTGCCATCAGGATGGAATTTGGTGTGGACAAATGTGCAGTCATGCATGTAAAGAAAGGGGAGATTATGGAATCTGAGGGAATTCAACTCTCGGATTCCATACAGGTTAGATCCCTCAGCTCAACCGAAACCTACAAGTATTTGGGTATGTCGGAAGCGTTGGGCATTAACGGTACTGACATGAAGCAATCGCTGAGGGAGCGCTTCTTTGGCCGCCTGAAAAAGGTTTTAAACAGCCTTTTGTCGGGCGGAAATAAGGTGCGCGCCTTCAACGGTTGGGTCATGCCGGTATTAATGTACACTTTCGGCATACTCAAATGGACTCAAACCGAACTCGACGCCCTGGATAGAAGGGTCCGTACACTGCTGACCGCAAACCGGATGCATCACCCACGATCGTCGGTGATGAGACTGTACATCCCGCGGAAGTGTGGAGGTCGAGGCTTTTTAAATGCTAAGACTCTCCACAACCGCGAGATGTGCAGTCTCAGAGAATATTTTCTCAAAGCCGATGTGGGTATGCACCGAGATGTGGTCGCAGTGGACAAGGGACTCACCCCGTTGTCCATGGCTAAAGAGAACTGGCGCACACCTGTGATACTTACTACAGATGACCGCAAGGAGGTATGGAAAGGTAAGGAGCTTCACGGGCGCTTCTATCGGGCTCTTCATGGGTCCGATGTAGATTTCTCAGCGTCCGTGGCCTGGCTACGTTTCGGAGATCTCTTCGGGGAAACCGAAGGTTTTGTCTGTGCGATTATGGACGAAGTTATCTTGACGAATAACTACCGGAGGCATATTATGAAGGACGGGACGGTTGACATGTGTCGGGCATGCCACCGTCCGGGTGAGTCCATCAGACATATTATCTCTGGTTGTTCTCGTCTGGCTAACGGCGAGTACTTGCACAGGCATAACCAAGTGGCCAGGATTATCCATCAGCAACTTGCTTTGAAATACAAACTTGTGGATTCTGAGGTACCGTATTACAAGTATGTGCCCGACCCAGTTCTCGAAAATGACCATGTCACGTTGTACTGGGATCGGTCTATCATCACTGATAGGACTATTGTTGCCAATAAGCCTGACATAGTGGTGATAGACCGATTAGCGCGCCGCACAATGATAATCGATGTTACCATCCCACATGACGAGAACCTCGTGAAGGCTGAGAAAGAGAAGCAAATCAAGTATCTCGACTTGGCACACGAGGTTGTCGACATGTGGAATGTGGAATCGGCTGTCATTGTGCCGATTGTCGTTACGGCCAATGGCCTGATGGCCAAAAGCTTCGACGACCATCTGTCGAAGTTGGCGTTACGCAGTTGGGTAAAGGGCCTGATACAGAAGGCAGTACTCCTCGATACGGCTCGTATTGTGAGGAGGTTCCTTTCTCTGGAACCCTAACCACCGGTAGCTTGGACTCTGCTCCCGACACCGGCGGACTACTACTTTTTATATTTTTAAATGTTTTTTTTTAATTTTTTAATGTTTTTTAAAGAAATATTTAAAAATGTAAATTAGTATGTAAGGAAAATAAATAAAGAGAATAATAATAATTTATTACCCAAACTTACAATTAGTATCACTATGTTGTTAACAATACATTATTTATATACCAGATTGTAAAGTTACACATAAATTTATGAAATGCTTACGTAGAAAACTCATCAATTCACTTACATACAGCATATAAAACATGTATTTCCTGAAGGGTGAGGCACAGTTGAACCTATATTTCACCTGTCCATAACTGGTGAAAGTCCTGATTGACAGCCACTGCTATCAATCGAGCACAAAGCCTGACTTCTACTGAGAAGTACCTACCAGTTGGAAAAACTCAATAACAATGACCGACCTGACAATTTAAACCCAGGAATTTATGCTCAGCAATATCGCTTGTGACCAACGAAACAGTCCTAAAAACACAATAATAATCCATGCAAAAAAAAAGTTTAAATGTCTTTTTGTAATTTCAAATTAATAACGTTTTTCTAAATGCATGCAAAAAACCAACAAAGAGATTGAGATTGTAAACTATCGATAAATTGTCCACTGAACATTTGGAATACTTTTTTACGCATCAAGAAATTGTTGTCTGACATAAACTTGCGACCAATCAGCACTCTGGTCTACAATTTATCTTGATAGTTAAATTGGAAACTTGTCCCCTCATTGGTCTTTGTTGGTGTGAGCTCATATCTGAACAGACCAATGAGAGCCTTGTTTCCAGGTTTACTATCACACGAAAACGGATAAATTGTAGACTTGTGCTCTGATTGGTCACCATTTTATGTGTGTCCACAATTTCTCGGAATGACTTCGAGATATTATAGACTATCAAATTTGAAAGTTACTTTTACTTTCGCATTTTTAACATTAAGTTAGGATTAGGATGCTACAGATATAAAAAAACTACGACTTAACATTGAATAGAGAAAAGTAATGCTCCTATTACTGAAACAGGGCTGTGACAGTAATAAAAATAACTAGAAAGGTCAATTGGACTTTTATTAATCTACCCCTCTCAAACAATTCGCGTTGAGGGTCCTCGACTTGAGCAGCGTTTAAGAACTACGTAATGTTTCCGAGGAGTCAGGCGCGTGTCCTTATTCTGTAACTGTTATTTTATTCTTTTTAGGGTTCCGAATGTCTGTTGAAAAAAAGAGAACTCTTGTATGGTCACTCGTGTGTATGTGTGTCTGTCTGTCACAGCTAATTTACTCCGAAACTATAAGACTGATTCAGTTAAAATTTCACACCGACACACAGGCGCGTAACGTGAATAATTAAATTTTGTGTCAGTTTATAACAGACTAAAGTGACACAAAAATTATTTATTTACGTATTTCTTTAATATAGATTATCGACACGAAAAGAAAAAGCAAAATCGCTTGAAACATCCAAAATTCTTACTGACAAGTGAAATTCATTTTACACGCTGAACCTCAAACTTTCACACTTATGCTAAACACTGAAAATCTCGCTATACTTCTCAACCTTCAGTTTCCGCAACACCGTTTTAATATGAAATTTTCGGCAATATATTAAGTGGTTGGTGCGTTCCAACAATTTATATGAAGACAGAGGGCAATCCGTCTTCTTTGCTCCGAGGGAGAGATAACTTGAGACTTAATTAATTTGCTAAAATGCTCTCGTCGACGCCGAGGCCTTAACACTGTAAGTCTTCAGGAAATCACACTTCGGTACTTAGATGTCGAGATTGCGTAGGCCGCTTGTTTGCCCTTAAGCCGCTTATAAATGTTCCTATATTTTATCTTGAAATTGGTGTTTGGAATTCAGCTTTTAGGGTATTGAAGAATTATGTTCAAGAAATGAGTTAGGGACGTAGGTTTTGAGATTTTTTTAGCTTATTTTGATCATGGAGAGAAGAAAGAAAGAAAGAAAATGAGTTTATTTGCGCCAAGCATGACGCATACCAAAAAAATACAATAAACAAAATTACAAAAGTTATGCAAGTTGGGAAGATATCCGTCACATTCGCGAACAACGGCCATCACTCAGCATAATGCTGGGACTCGTATGCGAGACTGAGCCACAGTACTGGTTTTCAGCAACAACCTAATTATAACGAAATAGATAAAGAAAAAAAAATTGGGTGAAAATACAATAATAATAAATACAACGTTCGCTGACGATGGAACGTAGCCGTCAAAAAAGTGGAGCGCACAACACAAAAAAAAGAGAGTCAAAGAAGGGAGAGTTAGAACAATAATTTAAGTTTTCTATTAAAAGTGAAAAATCACTGTCTCTGTCTTACTTTTTTTTTGGAAAAAGTTTTCAGCTAAATTTAAGACCAGGTACGTATGTAAGTACAGTCAACAAAGCTATTTGGTATACAGGCAAAAATATTATTTTTCCACTGCACTGCCAATATTTATTTCTAATGTGTGCACTCAAACTTTTTAAGCTTATGACATACTTACGAGTGTGGTGTACAATAAATTGTCTACTCAGCACACTTACAACATTGTTTAAAAGTAGTTGCAAGTAAGCTGCCTGCATACCAAATAGCTTTGTTGACTGTACTAGCGAGTTTGTATGGAAAATCACGAGGAGCCACCGCTCTACAAAAGTCATTTTAAAAGATATTATGTTTAGGATTACTTACCTTCGTTTTGGAAGACCTTTTTTAAGGTTGGGAAATCATCAAAAGACTCCTTACGCTCTGGGCGGAGCGAAAGGGAATGTCAGACTCTTATTAATATAAAATGATAAATTATATTTTTTTTGTTAGTAGGTAACATACTCGTATAACACTTTTATACGTCAATCTTAATTAAGGACCATTCTTGTTCCTTCTAATGCCCTTCGCGTTCCAGGGCCACAGTGACTCTTTCGAAAAAATTTCGCAACCCTAGAACTTTGGAAGACCTGGCATTGTTGTAATTGTATTTTTTTCTGGTAGTTATAAGTACGAACACTAGTTTCTAAGATTTTGTATACTAACCAATTAATGGACTCTGCCTAAATACAAAGTTTTTTTTTTTTTTGTTTGTCAAGGAGAGTTTCAAACCACAAGTGGACAGAGTTATTTCGATTCTAGGACACGCTGATACCCTAAATACTTTTCTTTGACCGGTTGAGTTAAGTATGACAAGATGCTTTTCTTGTTACAAAGGTTTTGAACATGACGATTAACTAATTAGCTAAACGATAGCTAATACTACTAAGTCTCGTTAGTGGTTAGTTACCTGGTAATGAAAACTGACCGCTAATGAGGGTTATTACATTAAACATCCTATAATAATTAATTGAACGGCAACGCATTATTTTATTCTTCTATGGTGGGCTGAAATTGGCTGCCTAATAAGTACTTCTAATCATATTACCATTTTAAATGTGAGAGCATTTTTCATGTTGCATATGTCACCGGAAAATTGCAGACTCCGTAAGATTGTAATAAATCTTTACTAGTTTATAATTTTCCGATGTTATGAAAAAAATTGTTTTGTTTACAATACATCCCCATTCGTTTACAATTTCACGCGATATTTTACAATCTCACGACATTTGCAATTTTCCGGTGACAAATACATGTTTTTATTCTTGTATGTGTACAATGACGTATTACTATTACACATATAGACGCGTGACTGATGCTCTAAAAAAAGGCTTGTTGGTGCTTGGGCACTATCAGTAACAAGCGCGTGGTTATAGTAACCTTCTATTTATGTTGCCTTTTCAGAGTGCGGGTATCTATAGTTTATGTATATATCATTATGTGTGTAGTCGTGTACACATACTTGAGCAAATAAATATAGGATGATAAACGAATTGATGCACAAAAAGATTCCATGGATTGATGAAATTAATTTATATGTTTTACTAAAAACGCAAAATAGCACAAATAGTTCTTTCTAGTTTTTATTTCCATTGCAATTTAAAGTAAAAAAGCTGAATAAATATTTACTAATATAAAAATGTGACTGAGATAAATAAACAGGACGATTTAACAGTTGAAAAAAATAAGCAGATAAAGGAATAGGTAAAGCCGACGAAATATTCTAACGCTGGTTCATAATCGTGTACTGAATCCATGGTATCCGTTTGTACGCTGATATGTCTAAGGCAACAAACTTGCAACTACTTTTAAACAATGTTGTGAGTGTGCTGAGTAGACAATTATTGTACTCCACACTCGTTAGTTTGTCATAAGCTTAAAAAGTTATAATGCACACATTAGAAATAATAATTTTGCCTGTATACCAAATAGCTTTGCTGACAGTACATTTTATCTTATAGATTAGGGCATTCATAATTTTATAGATGTTTGTTGGATTTTCTTATCGCTAAGTCTGATTTTAGTTAATTTTTCAACAAGACGAATACGATAGGTACGAATATTGCTTATCAATACAATTATTATTGTTACTGACCATGTCTATTCTTAAAAGCATGGTTTATTATAAAAACTTAGCATTAGCGTTTCCTCTCGATCTTTCCTACCTATAAAGAGAATCCTTATTATTTTACAACATCTCAGCTTTATTGTCTCCATTACTAGCAAGCAAATAAGCTCTAAACATGAACCATAAAGTTTCAGTTTCAGCATTAAACATTCGCTTTCACTGAGAAAATGGCGCCGCCTCAAGATGCGCCATTTAAGGGAGCTTGTAACTCCACTTTTATTGCACTTTATCATCTAGATAATATCCTGTCTTCTACAGAGAGGCCGTTAAGCCTCGTACAACATGCTCTAACTGCTAGACTGTGTGCTTCCATTAAATGTATTTGACGATGGACTTAACAAGATACCTTAAAGCACGTTCACAAGTCTTGTGTTCACAAGACTTCATCGTGTTCAAAAAACTTTCATTTTTATGGTTACGAACGTCCGAATATACGAGTAACACGGAACTCTTATGGGATCATTCGTGTGTCTGTCCGGCTGGCCGTCTGTATGTCTATTTGTCTGTCTATCTGTTACAGCCAATTTTCTCCGAATCTACTACAAGAAAAAAAACGGGCTTGCGACATATCAAATGAACAGGCTTATTGTGGGGGTTTCAAAAAAAGTTATTTCAGAATATAGATGAAAACTGACCAAAATGACAACATACAAATATATATTATACTCTCGAAAAACTTTACCCTTCTTCTGGGGCTATCAGGTAAAAATAGACACAGTGGTCTTTAGTATCCATATTAAACACACTGAATGAGAGCAGGAGGGCAACCATGTTAAAAAAAAACGCAACAAAACCGACTAATATTGGTTCTCGAAAGTAAAATAGGTAATTTCAAAACTCATTACCTTCCTGATGGCTATGGCGGAGAGTTTCGACCGAACGTTAATCTTGGACAGCACCCGACTTTTAAAAGGGGGTTTTTATATTGTATCGTATGTAATAAAGTACATAAAATTTATTGAATACTAGCTTTTGCCAGCGAGTTCTTCCGCTTAGATGTCGGTTATCGCAGATGCGGACGAAGTTTATAAATAGCCTACATAGGCTCAAACTGTCTCCATATCGAATTTCATCACGATCGGACCAAAAAAGGTACAAAAAATAAACAAAAACATCATCAACATTTCCAGTAAATTCAATAAATAAATGACAGGTAGCATTCAAGTTATAAGATTATTAACTTGACAATGATTGAATAGATAACTCAATGTGAAAATGCCATCAAACTTAAAAAGAACATTATTTATGATGACTATTGACGATTACCAAATAACCACTTCCTTATTGTAAATTTATAAAATACATACACTCGAAAAATACTTTAACATTGTCACCGCGGCACGCATCATAAAATTAACAGAAAATGACTCCAATGAAGTTGTTGAACCATTTATTGTTTCTGGAAAATGTCTTAGGCATATACAGGAATTACTGTAACCAGAAGAAGATTAAGTGTTTGATAATTTTACATATATTCGTCCAAGCTATGTTCCATACTATTGTCAGTATTGGTGAACAGTTTTGGTTGTTCGATGGAGATGTCTCCGATCAAAAGATTTATGTTTATCGATATTTTTCGATACCCACCTACGCCACCTCTTTGCTTGCCATCGTGACTAGCATCTGTTACAGCCGCGACTTCATGTCATATTATACAAGCATCAGTCGTGTTTTTCAATGGTTTAAAGATGACAAAAAAATTATTCATTCTTTAAACAAAATGTATTGGTTATCCTTTACTTTTATTTTAGGTTTGCTAACGTTCTCTATCGGTAGATCTGTGGAAGTTCTAATACAAATAAAACAAAACGAAAATTCGTTACTGCTGATTTCCGTTTTGGTATCACAGGCTATTTTAAGAATTACTTCAGTGTTTCAGTATATCATGTTATTTGTTCTTATTATGATAGTGGTCCAATTGTTTAGTTGCCTGAATTCGTTGATGATATCTGTTACGAAGAGGGTAGGGCGTTGTGCTACTAGTTCGGATGAGCAATGTGATATTACAAGGAAGCAGATTCAAGGATGGGTCGAACTGTATCGGGATTTAGTGAACTGCTGTGACAAAGTGACGCTATGCTTTGGTCGCCAGGTATTTGAATTATAAGTGTATTGAGTTAATCCGATTAAAACCTACTTTGGTATTGTGTTGAAGTATAGACAGGCTTTAAACAACCTTCTTTTGTATATCTATTGATATAAATAACACATTCATTTTTGTTTATTTCAGTTTTTCTTAGCGTTGGCAATATCAATTTCAAACTACATTTCTATGCTGTACAAAATTTTGTATTCGACTGCCTTAGTAGATGTAAGTATCTTACGAGTTTTGAACAGTTCATATATTAACTTAGTAGGTACACAAATGTATTATTTAATACATTTGTATACCTATTCAAATACCACGTTAGCCACCCTTGATGCATTTGCATCAAGGGTGGCTAACGTGGTATTTATTTATTTAAACTTTATGTTAAGTTTCATGGAAGTGCTAAATAAATATTATTCTTTCTTTCTTTTTTTTACAGCAGTGGTACATACATGGACGGCAACAAAGAATTCTCTACCAGTCAACCTTGGCTTGATTGACTCTTTAATATATTTTAATGTTCATATTTAATTAGTGTGTTTGTCGTTGGCAAGCGTTGCGTAACCTTGAAGACAGCCGAACGTCGCACGGATTTACAAGGTTAATCAACGCTTGCCAAGATCGGTCTGTGGATGGGTATCAACATACCGAAACTACTCCGCGCCTTCGAAAGCACGTTAAGCCGTTGGTCTCGGTTGTCATTTGTAGATCTTTGGCAGTCGTTACGGATTGTCAGAAGCCAGAAAATCTGACTCCAATCTCACCGTACCGTGTTACTAACTAGGTAGAACAACCCATTAACTTAATGGGTTGTGGAGGTCTGGTAGGCAGCCGCTCCACGTAAAATACTGGTATTCAGCTGAATCCGGTTTGACTGGAAGCCGACCCCAATATAGTTGGGAAAATGCTAGGCAGATGATAATGTTTGTTGTTGAAAGATATTATAAACAGTTTGAGAACAAAAACAGTGCTGTTGGTTTATGTAATTCATAAACGTGAACGTTTTTTTACTAATTAAGCATTTTGCGCGCATGTTGTAAATTTAAATGAAGCGCAGAAACCTCAAGTATAAACTATATTTCGAAATTGCAGAATACTTCTAACTCCGATGACTACAAGAGGGTTGTTAGTGTCATATTAAGTTACATAACAGTGATGGTGACACCACTCGTGGCTGGGCAGCTAGTGCAAAACCAAGGAGTGAAGTTCCACCGGCTTTTGACTCGACTTTACAATACAATGGTTATCATTGGTAAGAGACTGTACTTTAATAATATTCATTATAGAAAATGAACTCGAGGCTAAATGATAATATTGGTACTGGTCAATCATGGATGCGGGTAGGTGTGTGATCAGTTTTTGAGGGGCGTCTCTGGGTGTCGCATTGTATGACTACTTTTATTACCTTGTGTTCTGCTTGTAAAAATAATTGTATGTGTAAATGATTAAATAAATAAAAATAAATAATGCAACGCAAGCAAAGTTTTAGTACCTACTGAGTTTCTTCCATTCCTTGGGAAACATGTTAAGCCGTTTGTCCCGGCTGTCATTTTAACATCTTTGACAGACGTTAGGAGTAGTCAGTGGCGAGAGTCTGATACCAGTCTTGCCAAGTGGTACCGTGCTACCCAGTTACTGGGTTGCGAAGGTCAGATGGGTAGTCGCTTCTTGTAAAATACTGAAAACCTTAAAATAATCTCCTTAACCCCTTCCAGTCCCGTTTCCGTCCTGGGTCATAGTACCATTACAGCGCTTCTGAACGTTACTGAAGATATTAGGTCTGCCATCGAGAGCAGGTTTCTAACGGTCTTGGCATTGCTTGATTTCAGTTATGCTTTTAATACTGTTGATTTCTATGTTTTGCTTGGCATCCTATGCTCTCTTAATGTGTCTTCATCGGTGATTGACTGGTTTCGTAGTTACCTTTTCGGACGCCAGCAACGTATATATGCGTCGGAGAGACCTCGTCCTCCTGGTGTCGTACTTCTGCCGGGATACCACAGTGTGGCGTTTTATCCCCTTTGTTTTTCGCACTTTTTATACGCCCGATTTCCAATGAAATAACTCTTACTATCATCTTTATGCAGACGATCTACAAACATACTCGCGAGCTCCTCTTCTGTATCTGACCGGGGACGTCGTCACCATTAACTGGGATCTGGTTCGCAATTGCCAATGGAGCATGCGTTATGAACTCATGGTCAATCCCATTAAAAAAAACGTAGGTTATCGTGGTGGGCAGTTGCAGGATATTTTCAAGGATCGACTGAACATCTTTTGACCAAGTTGTTTTCGATAACACAGTTATTCCTTTCTCCGAGAAAGTTGAGAACTTGGGGGTAATCATTGACAGGAACTTGTCTTGGACTGCTCAACTACAAGAAGTTAGCCGCAAGCTGTTTGCATCTGCGGACGGCGTTGGGCAGGCCCGGGTGGATAGCGCATTGTGTTCCACGCGCACCTCAAAGAGATGTCAGCATAGAAGACAGGGCCCGCCAGGGCCAGAGCCTGTCAGGGTTGCGGAATTTGTACGAAAGAGTCACCGCGGCCCTAGAACGCAAAGGGCTTCATAAGGAACACGGATACGTTTTAGTCAGTAAGAGTTAAGTCATTCGATGAGTTCCTATCCATAAAATGAAAAAGCTGTTTGCATCTGCAGCATCTTTGAGGAGATTGCATGATATTCTTCCAACTGCCACCAAGATTACGCTTGCACAGTGACTTCTTCTTTCCATCCTTGATTATGCTGATGCTAGCTACCTTGACCTTACTCAAACAAACTTGAGCGGCTTTAATTTTTTTCTACAAGGCTCATATTCGGCTTACATTAATATGACCATGTTTCCTAATTCCGTGTAAAGCTCAAGTGGTTGCCAATTCGCCTTCGCCGTAATGTTCATATTCTCTCCTTTTTATACAATGTGTTCTTTTCCCTGTTTATCTAAAGAAACTTTTTCATTTTCTCTGTGTTTTCATTCCCACACTAAATGTCTGAGGTCATCAGATAGTTTGCGCCAATGCATTCCACAACTACCTTGGAAAAGTTCAGGCTGCTCGTTTGTAGAATGCATTGCCAGTCCTAGTAAAACGCGCTCAATCGTTACTTGTTTTCAAAAGGCTCGTAAAGGAACATTACCCGTCGCTGTGATATCCATGTTCGTCTTTATGTATTGCCTATATATTTATAATAAGTATTTATCTGCGTATATATTATAATTAAAGTATTGCCGCACTTATGATAGTCGCATTTTATGTCCAGGCAATTACTATCCATTACAGGTTGCCTTGAAGAGATCGCGGAATGCGTTTAGGCCATGCGTTTTAGTTTGTAGTTTTCTTTTATTGTTATTCTCGGTAGAATGTAACCCATCACCGACATAGTGCGCAAAAATGTATGCTCTTTTATGTGTCGTAAAATTGTGTACATAATAAAAAGTATTCTATACTATGATAGGCAGATTGATACCATAGAAACAACACAATATTTTCTCTTAAAAACTATAAACCATTGTTTTCAGATTCGCGTGAAACTGAAACGAAATTGATAAAAGACTTTATTCGTCTGATCAAGAAGAATAAAATCCAGATCAAATTGTTGTCCAAGATTCCTGCTGGGATGTACATGCTGCCAGTTATACTTACTTTGACTGTCAATTATGTCATTGTTATGTTACAGTTTAATCATGTTATTTAATTTTTTGTTCGTCGAGTCGTTGAGCTCCTTATTGTTAAGTTGAGCTAATGAACTACTGACCGAGGCTTGCATTGACTGGACGGGTCCACTCAAATCTGTGTGGTTCTTTTCTCAAAAGACCATTTCAGACACTGATCTGCATAGTCCTCATATAACGTATTGTGAATGTGAGGACCATGTAGATCGCTATGTTAGGGGTTCATTTCATGTTAGTCTGGCGGGTTGAGTTCTTTTTGCGGCTTACCTAAATGTCCATACTTTGGTATTGTTCGTCAAATCGCTGAGTACTTAAAGTTCTAGGTTTGAGCTACACTGTGTGGTACTTTCCTCCACCAGTACCACCCCAGACCAGACACACCATATGCAACACGTGTGTGATGGTTGTATTGATTTGACCAGTTCAATTTAGGAGATACTTCGACCTCTGAGTTTTCTTCGATGTTAGGAAAGTGTTATTTACAATCTACTTACAAAATAAATATTTGATTAATTTCGCAAGTTACATTGATATAAAATTACGAAAATGTAATTTATTAATTTAACAAAAATTACATATTTCATGTTAATGCCTTTTGGGCACATTATCAGTGGCCAACGATGCGGAGGATTTTTTCATCGCCATGTTTTAGTATATTTGAATTGTAGTTTGTTAAGATTTCTTTATTTAAATGTATCTATAGTAATTGTTAGTTATACCTTGTTAATTATGTGTTAAATCGATGAAAATATGGCGAATGTCAAAAACATTGGTCATTTGTTTAATGTAAAACTACCTATATTTCTATCAATTCATTAAAAATAAAATAAATATCATCAAACCCTCAATTATCAAAATCATCATCAAAACTAACACTATGGCAAGGTTCACAAGCCACATAGTGTACTTTTTGCCCCCATAGCCCAGCCACATCCCAAACATCAGCTGATTTAGAACCACTTTGGACTATCTATTACTACTATCCAAATTCAAAAATTCAGCACCTTTTGCTTAAGAGAGTTCCCCGGAGTGCAAGATGGTCTGTTGCGCTGAGCTTAGCGCGATAGCTCCATCTTGCGACCCAGGAGAACACACAAATTGCCTGGGAGGAATTTTCCACCGTATGAGATAATAATAAAGTTTATTTGGAACAACTTAAGTTTACACATTACACATGAAAAACGAAGATAGCTACAAAAGTGTAATACTGTGGCGCAGCTATCAACGCCCAATTCAAAATAAATACAATCTTAGACATTCTTCCACATTAAGCTAAAAACAGTTAAATTATAAAATACGAATAACAAAAAGAAAGAAAAACAATACAACAAATAAAAAATAATAATTAAAATATTGTACACTTTGTGATCACTATATTGTATATATGTAGAGTGGAGATGGGGATGAGGTGTGTGTGTGTGTGTGTGTGTCTACCGCGTTTATGACACCATACGTGGTTCAGTTTCGTCATAGGACAAACACTTAAGCCAGTTGGTCAGTTTTCTGACTGAGGTTCGTAAGGGAGAAGGAGGTGCTTCCTGAGGACTGTGTGCAGCACGAACAACTGTCTCACTGAGAGGACCTCACAAAGTGAGTATAGCTTATATAAGATTCTGGCTACTTAAATCATGAGTAATTTATTTATGACTAATTTAATCATGATTGAAGATTTTGTTCATAATCATGAATGAGTTTGACATGACTTTATGACTGATGCTTCTGATAAACTTATGAATTATAACATGTAATGTAACATGAAACGAGTAGTATGCTGTGATGATATGACATGACTACTTGTCATAATATCTCTAAGTTTTCATGAACAAAATAGATTAGTTGCTCTAGAATTGATAAAGATCGGTGCTTCTTTTTATCGGTGCCATATGTAATATGTATACAGAATAAACCCGAAATATTGCCAAATGCGGCTTTATAATCTGATGTCACCTAAAAGCTTTACTCGAATAATTTTATTATACTGAAAATTCGACTATTAGCTCACTTGCGAGTACATAAAGTTTTAAATAAAAGATAATTTGGCTATCCAAAGGGTGTTGGCACTTCAGACGGACCATGTATACGTTGTTAGATGATGTGATAAGCAAAATAAATAATAAAATGAGAGTTTCAGGGATTTTCTTAGATTTAAGCTCCGCTTTTTATACAATTGACCATGAATGAGATGACTAAAATGAGACATTACGAAATAAGAGGAAATGCTTTGCGACTATTCTCTTCCTTTTTAATAAATAGGATGATGTACGTTGAAATTGACAAAACTCAGAATGCATAAATCTAAAATTGTACGCATATCAACGGGTGTACCACAGTGATCTATTCTAGGACCTATTTTATTTTTATTATTTATGACCTGATTAATTATCTTAACGCAATTTTACCGGACATTGAATTAGTAATTTTCGCGGATGACACAAATGCCATAGTGGCAGCTTATGACATTGTAGAGTTGACAGAAAGTATAAATGCTACGTTACAAGTTTTATGTGGTTCTCGGCAAACACATTATTTATTAATAGTAAAAAGACTCAAATAATGTTATTTAAAACTATAGCCCGTAACAAAGACAATTTAAATGTTGCCTTAAATGATGTTGAAATGAAAACTGTTGCTGAAGTAAAATTTTTAGGTATATATATTGACCAACTGTTAAACTGGAAACCAGAGTTAAAAGCGATTGATGCATCGGTATCGTCTGCATGTTACGCACTGAAAGCCCTGAGAAATGAAATAAGCATAGAACCGCTAAAAATTGTATATTTGGCGTTAGTAGAGTCTAAAATTACTATATCTAATTTTAGGCTCTACTAACTATGTTTTGGGAAATAGCTATGAATATAATAGCAGAAGTTCTTTTATACTACAGAAACGTGCAATTCGTACCATGGTCCGCATCTCACAAAGGGACAGTTGCCGACAACATTTTATAAATGTAGGCATACTTACAGTACCAAGTCTTTATACTTACTTTGAAGTAATTTGACCAAAAACATACAAGATTTTGAGACAGTAGAAGAACGACAGATAAGGGAAGGCACCCGTAGACTGGACTTGAAGACCAAAAATGTTGCTAACCAAAACCTAAGAATTGTTAATCACAGTCCACGATACCAGTCCGTAAAATTATTCAATAGGTTGCCTTTAGAAATAAAAAGTGTTGTCTACAGTAGCGCTTTCAAAATAAAACTAAAAACAATCCTATTGAAGAAGTGTCTATATGCTGTAGAAGAAATGTAATTTTATTGAAATATTTTATTGTTTCTTTATATTTTAAGGAGTTGAGTTGTTTGAAAAAAAAGATGCAATTAATTCTAACCGTTGATTTATTTCATAAAATTCAAATGTGTTAGGTATTATATTGTAAATACTGTATTGTGTATTTTTTTGTGTAAATTCAGATACAAACTTCAAACTTGACTTCAATTTGGTGTGAACGATCTAAAAATGGTATAATTTAAGCGGATCGAACGATGTTTTCATAATCAACCCCCAACGGGTCGAAGGGCACAACAGTTGTGTTGATCCTGAGACCACAGGATCAGCAGCAAAAATAGCTGACTAATAAATTGTTTCGGTTAATTTTCAAAAACTACTCATTTGAGTAAACGGGCGTTGAAGTTTCTGGAGTACCGATCAGTTCTCCGCGCTCCGCAAATCCGCGCGGATGGACTCGCGGGCAAAGTACTAGTCTACAATTTAAAGTGTATATTTAATAATTCCCGGGATAGGGTTATATCTAGGCTTGTAATAACAGCCACATGATTCGATCTTTACGGTTTAACAACGCTTGGTGAGGTCGCTCCCTGGATGAGTGACCAGCTACTATATACCGTGACGTCCGTGCCTTTGAACTGATCTCGGCTGTCATTAGTAGGTCTTGGCAGACGTTACGGATTGTCAAAAGCCAGAAAATGAGACTCCAGTATTGCCAAGGGTACTGTAAACTCCTTGGCTGCGGGTCACTGGCAGACAAGTTAGCCGTCGGAACTTTGGCAGCGACTGGCAGAAATATAAATAGTATTTATAACATGAATGTAAAAAAAAAAATTGTAAAAATTAAAATACAACCGACTTCCAAATTAAAAAAAACACTACAAAGTATTAAATAACTTTAATTTCGGAAGTCAGTATTTTTGGTTGATCGTTTTTTAACACCAACATCCGAAATTACAGTTATTTTATACCTTGCAGGGTTTTTCATACTTTGTAGTGTCTGTTGTATTTTTTTGTATATTTTTTTTTTTTAAGTGGTACCCCGCACCGAAAAACACCATTGAAAAGTCACAGGTAAGCAAAATACGCAATTCCGTTTACTTTGACATATTTTTCCCACCTATTTTGATTTAAAAACCAAAACCGATTTAGATAAACTTTGTATGGGACCAATCGGAAAGTAAGTAAATCGGTTCATAAATGACGGAGTTATGAGGTACATAACAAACATCCAAAAAAAAAATTCAACCAAATTGAGAACCTCCTTTTTTTGAAGTCAGTTAAAAAACAAAAAACTTCTGTTTCCGTAATAACTTCAGTAAAATGAAATGACAGGTAGCATTTAAGTTATAAGATGATTAACTTGACAATGATTAAACAGACAACTCAATGTGAAAATGTCATCAAACTTACATAGTTTATTATTTATGTCTATTGACAATGACCAAATTACTAATTCCGATTAGTAAATGTATAAAATACATACACTTAAAGATACTTTAACATTTTCATCGTGACACGCATCATAAAATTAACAGAAAATGACTCCAATGAAGTTGTTGAACCATTTATTGTTCCTGGAAAATTTCTTCGGCATATACAGGAATTACTATTGCCAGAAGAAGATTAAGTGTTTGATAATTTTACATTTATTTGTCCAAGCTATGTTTCATACTATTGTCAGTATTGCTGAACAGTTTTGGTTGTTCGATGGAGATGTCTCCGATCAAAAGATTTATGTTTATCGATATTTTTCGATATCCGCCTACGCTACCTCTTTCATTGCCATCGTGACTAGCATCTGTTACAGCCGCGACTTCATGTCATGTTACACAAGCATCAGTCGTGTTTTTCAATGGTTTAAAGATGACAAAAAAAATATTCATTCTTTGAACAAAATGTATTGGTTATCCTTTACTTTTATTTTAGGTTTGCTCACGTTCTCTATCGGTAGATCTGTGGAAGTTCTAATACAAATAAAACAAAACGAAAATTCGTTACTGTTGATTTCTGTTTTTGTATCACAAGTTATTTTAAGAACTATTTCAGTAATTCAGTATGTCATGTTATTTGTTCTTATTATGATAGTGGTCCATTTATTTAAATGCCTGAATTCATTGATGATATCCGTTCAGAAGAGGGTAGGGCGTTGTGCTATTAGTTCGGATGAGCAATGTGATATCACAAGAGAGCAGATTCAAGGATGGGTCGAACTGTATCGGGATTTAGTGAACTGCTGTGACAAAGTGACGCTATGCTTTGGTCGCCAGGTATTTGAATTATAAGTGTATTGAGTTAATTTGATTATAACCTACTTTGGTATTGTGTTAAAGTATAGACAGGCTTTAAACAATATTTTTTGTATGTCTATTGATCTAAATAACACATTCATTTTTGTTTATTTCAGTTTTTCTTAGCGTTGACACTATCAATTTCAAACTACATTTCTATGCTGTACAAAATTTTGTATTCGATTGCCTTCGGAGATGTAAGTATCTTACGAGATTTGAACAGTTCAAATGATTAACTAAGTAGGTACACAAATGCATTAAATGCATTAAGGGTGGCTAATGTGGTATTTATTTATTTTAATTTATTTGTACAGTTTCATGTTAGTGCTAAATAAATATTATTCTTTCTTTCTTTCTTTTACAGTAGTGGTACATATGTATGCCGTATGTATTCTTTGTTGCCGTTGTCCATGTGGACGGCAACAAAGAATTCTCTACCAGTCAGCCTTGGCTTGATTGACTCTTTAATATACTACGTTACTTAACCTTGAAGACAGCCGCACGGATTTTCAAGGTTCAGCAACGCTTGCCATGGTCGGTCTGTGGAGGGGTATCAACATATCGAGACTCCTCCGTGCCTCGGAAAGCACGATAAGGTCATGGCTGTCATTTGTAGATCTTTGGCAGTCGTTACGGATTGTCAGAAGCCAGAAAATCTGACTCCAGTCTTACCAAGAAGTACGGTGTAACCCAGTTAATGGGTTTTTGAGGTCTGGTAGGCAGCCGCTCCACGTAAAATACTGGTATTCAGCTGAATCCGGTTAGACTGGAAGCCGACCCCAATATAGTTGAGAAAATGCTAGGCAGATGATAAAGTTTGTTGTTGGAAGACATTAGAAACAGTTTGTGAACAAAAACAGTGTTTTGGTTTACCTATGTAATTTAAAAAAGTGTTTTTTTTTTACTAATTATGCTTTTTGCGCGCATGTTGTAAATTTAAATGAAGCGCAGAACCCTGAAGTATAAACTACATTTTTAATTGCAGAATACTTCTGACATCTATGACTATAAGAGGATTGTTAATGTCATATTAAGTTACATAACAGTGATGGTGACACCACCAGTGGCTGGGCAGCTAGTGCAAAACCAAGGAGTGAAGTTCCACCGGCTTTTGACTCGACTTTACAATACAATGGTTATCATTGGTAAGAGACTGCATTTTTATAATATTCATTATAGAAACTGAACTCGAGGCTAAACGATAATTGATACTGGTCAATCATGGATGCGAGTAGGTGTGTGATCAGTTTTTGAGGGGCGTCTCTGGGTGTCGCATTGTATGACTACTTTTATTACCTTGTGTTCTGCTTGTAAAAATAATTGTATGTGTAAATGATTAAATAAATAAAATAAATAATGGCCGTAAGAATCGAACTTCGAGGCCAAGCAACGCAATCAAAGTTTCAGTACCTACTGAGTTTCCTCCGTTCCTTGGGAAACATGTTAAGCCGTTTGTCCCGGCTGTCATTTTAACATCTTTGACAGTCGTTAGGAGTAGTCAGTGGCGAGAGTCTGACACCAGTCTTGCCAAGTGGTACCGTGTTACCCAGCTACTGGGTTGCGAAGGTCAGACGGGCAGTCGCTTCTTATAAAATACTGAAAACCCTAAAATAATCTCCTCAACCCCTTCCAGTCCCGCTTCCGTCCTGTGTCATAGTATCACTACAGCGCTTCTGAACGTTAATGAAGATATTAGGTCAATCATCGAGAGCAGGTATCTAACGGTCACGGCTTGATTTCAGTAATGTTTTTAATACTGTTGATTTCTATGTTTTGCTTGGCATCCTATGCTCTCTTAATGTGTCTCCATCGGTGATTGACTGGTTTCGTAGTTACCTGTTCCGACGCCGGCAACGTATATGCATCGGACAGACCTCATCCTCCTGGTGTCGTACTTCTGCCGGGATACCACAGTGTAGCGTTTTATCCCCTTTACTTTTCGCAATTTTCATACGCTCAATTTCCAATGAACTAACTCTTCCTATCATCTTTATGCAGACGATTTACAACTTTAAAAAAAAACTAAAAACCATTGTTTTCAGATTCGCGTGAAACTGAAACGAAATTGATAAAAGACTTTATTCGTCTGATCAAGAAGAATAAAATCCAGATCAAATTGTTGTCAAAGATTCCTGCTGGGATGTACATGCTGCCAGTTATACTCGCTTTGACTGTCAATTATGTCATTGTTATGATGCAGTTTAATCATGTTATTTAATTTTTTGTTCGTCGAGTCGTTGAGCTCCTTATTGTTAAATTGAGCTAATGTACTACTGACCGAGGCTTGCATTGACTGGACAGGTCCACTCAAATCTGTGTGGTTCTTTTCTCAAAATACCATTTCAAACACTGATCTGCATAGTCCTCATATAACGTATTGCGAATGTGAGGACCATGTAGATCGCTATGTTAGGGGTTCATTTCATGTTAGTCTGGCGGGTTGAGTTCTTTTTGCTCTTTGGTATTGTTCGTCAAATCGCTGAGCTCCTTAAAGTTCTAAGTTTGAGCTACACTGTGTGGTACTTTCCTCAAAATACCACCTCAGACATTAACCTACATATATTGATTTCATAATTATGATTTGACCAGTACAATTTAGTAGTTTTCTTCAATGTTTCTTCTCAGGGTAGTCAGCTAGGAAACACCAGCCTCATCTAGTTTAAAACGACTAAAAAGATTGACGTGTAAAAGTGTTATTTACAATCTACTTATAAAATAAATATTTGATTAATTTCGCAAGTTACGTTGATATAAAATTACGAAAATGTAATTTATTAATTTATGAGACTCAAGACTCAAAGCATTTATTTCAATTAGACCATTAACAGGCACTTTTGAATTGTCAAGGTCGGACGTTCAAAAAGATGAAACTCTTCGCACGTTCCAAAGCGTAGATTTCTATGGAGAAGAACGTGCAAGAAACTCCACGGACACTATTTTAAAAATATTATTTTTAACAAATGGTTACATCATTCGTGTCGAAATTATACATATATGTGAGAACGATGTAAAAGAACAATTCAAAGAAACATAAAAATAAACCGTGCCCGCCGAAAAATTACCAGTCCAAGCTGACAGCGCCCGCTCACCATTCGACTCAACCATTTTGAAGGGAGCCAAACGATCCAACGCATGCACCACCATCAGCCAGACTTTTGAGTGAGCATGACACTCCCAATCGCACACGGTACATTCAGGTCAAGATATCCAAAAGTGATAGTTATAATTTAAGTGTAAGGTACACTGTACACAGTACTCACACATGTGCCGTTAATGCATGAAATTATACAATGCTAAATAAAGTGAGTGCTAAAAATATTGCGTTTTTAATCTTCAGCCGGTCCAACAATGTTTCCAAATGCTAACAGATTAGTTTGCGCGCCCTAGTGGCTGTTGAGCAGGACCAGCATTGAGCCAAGCATTTTTTTCTTAAATATAATAATTAATTGAATTTCTTTGATGTTTGTATTGTCATTGTAACTGTGTGTCTAATAATTAGTATAAGTCTTGTAACTTGATTATGAATAAAATAATAATAATAATAATCCTCCAACTTATAATATGCTTGCCTGCATAGTTTGCGTTTAAAACAAGATTTAAATTTTGTCTCATTTAGTTCCATTATATGGCGAGGTATTTCACTAAATATTTTAAACAGTATCTCATGAAAGATGAGGCTACTTTAGCCAGTCTGAAACCTGGTTGAACTAATTGCTCTCTATTTCTTGTACAATAATTATGTCTGTCGCCTCTTTTACTAAAAAGATGTAAATTCTTTCTGACATACATGATGTTTTCGTAAATGTATTGACAAGGTACCGTCATGATGTTAATATTCTTAAACAGTTCTCTTAGAGATTCGCGCCGGCGGAGATTGTAAATGGCTTTGATGGCTCTTTTCTGCACAATAAAATAGACTCGATGTCTACAGCCCGTCCCGACAGTAAAATACCGCAAGACATGATACTGTGAAAGTACCTAAAATAGACTAGTCTCGCGGTTTTAACATCTGTAAACTGGCGGATTTTTTAACAGTATATGCTGCTGATCTTAGCTTTCCTGCAAGAGATGTTAAATGAGGACTCCATTGCAGCCTTGAGTCAAGCGTTATCTCCAGGAAATCTTTTTCATCGACGAATTCTAGTTTTTCCCTGTTCAATACTATCTCACAATCACTACTTTTGACATTTGGTAAAGTAAATCGATGGCATTTCGTTTTTTTTTTTCATTTAATACTAAATTATTAGCAGTAAACCAATTGTGTATCTACAGTAGGGCATTATTTACGTCGTCCAGATTGTTTGCATGTCTATTTATTTTAAAAATTAAAGATCTATCGTCAGCAAATAACACCATATTAAGTCTATTTTGTAATATATATGGCAAATCATTTATATAAACTAGAAACAAGAAGGAACCTAAAATTGAGCCCTGAGGTACCCCCATTTTCACGTTTAATCCTATTGATTTGTCATTTATATGAACTAGCTGCTGTCTATCATTCAAATACATAATACTACATAATAAAACCATACATACACAAATCTCATTCACCAAAATACATCAATTACATAACCGTAGCAGTCGTAGAAAAGACCACATCGTACTTCCTCGAGTGCGAACCCCTCAAGGTAAAAGATCACTTGTTTATGAGGGAGTGTAACGTTTCAATAAATTACCAAACGAGATAAAGGGTGCGAATTCGATGAATATTTTTAAAACCAAACTAAAAAAATACGTTCTTCAAAATATTAATATTAATTAACCAGAAAAGATTATTGCTACTAATTTAAAGTAAAATCAATGCAAAAAATAATATAATAAATACAATTAATAATACAATTCGTGAATAAAATCTTAAAATTGCAGCTGTATACAACAGTTGTCCTACTGGCTAATTTATCTGCATTGTGACAACGGGACCGCACTCTTTATCGTTAAGCAGGGTATTTTCGAGTAGTGGCACAACTTAGATTTTTGGGAGTACCCACAAACCTTGTTAATTTATAAGTAATGTGGGTTAACAATATATAATAATAACAAGTTACATTCATTGTAAGTCCGAGTGTCGAAGGACAATGATTAGTTTTTATATTTAAATTTGTTCTCATGTAAGTGAAATGTAAATTTCTTTATGAGAATTAAACGTCTTTAACCAGAAATACGATTTTAATAAGTTCAAGGCGGTTTTGTCAAATCCGTAATGCTCTTCATGGTTTACACAATCAAACGCCTTCGACAGGTCGCAGAAGATACCTATGGCATCTTGTGCCTCTTCCCATGCATTAAAGCTGTGTTTTAATAACGTTACACCAGCGTCAGTTGTTATGACTAATTTAATCATGATTGAAGATTTTATTCATAATCATGACTAAAAAGCAATTAGTCAGTCAAGTAATCGTTAGTTTTCATCATGACTTTATGACTGATGCTTCTGATAAACTTATGTATGTAATGTAACATCAAACGAGTAGTATGCTGTGATGATATGACATGACAACTTGTCATAATATCTCTAAGATTACATGTACAAAATAGATTAGTTGCTCTAGAAGTGATAAAGATCAGTGCTCCTTTTTATCAAAGTCAAAGCATTTATTTCAAATAAACCATTATCAGGTACTTTTGAATTGTCAAAGTCAGTCCGTCAAAAACATGAAGCTATTTGCACTATTTGCATCGGTGACATATGTATACAGAATAAACCCAAAATATTTCCAAATGCGGCTTTATAATCTGATATCACCATAAAGCGCTACTGGAATAATTTTGGGATTATGATCCCAACTTTATATATATGTTAAGTAGAATGAATAAATAACCATTAAGTACTCCAATAACATTTTTCAATCAACAACTTCAATTTTTATTCGTGTTGGTTCGAAATATTCGATTCAAATAAAAACTGATTTTAACATGTAAACCTGTAATTTTATTTTGCCTGTCCTTGAAAATCCACCTTATCGAAGATTAACAATAATATTTTTTTAATTAAGCAGAGAACTATACGAGACGTCAGATTGGAGTCAGTGGCTTATTTTGAGGGTAGCCTAGCGATGTGAATGATGCTGTCGTATATATCATGTACGGGGCCAATCCTGCGCAAGAATGACGGCGGTATTCGTCCCGTTGCCGTCGGGTGCATCAAGAAGCGTATAGCAGCCAAAATTTGCTGTATTTTTTTTCAGCCCCTACAGCGTGGCTTTGGATCCAAAGGGGGCTGTGAAGCTGCCGTATGTGCCCTTTCACTTTTTGCTGCTTTTTTTATTCTGGTAAGAGTGAGGAAGGTCCCCCGACACTACCGCAAGCAGTGACATCTAGGGGAGCATGACGAACTTGCTGCCAGTTGTTCAGGCAAGAATAATATAGAACAGCTATAGGACAATACTATTTCATTATATGTTGCAATACAACTAATTATAAAAACAATTGTAATGAGAAGATTATGTCAAAAAAAAAATATCGTAAAAGATCACGGACCAATGCGGCCAAACAAAACAATAATAAAAAAAAACTTGTGCGTCTCGGGACGCCTGACAGAAGTGATAACTTAAACTAATCTAAGTTGAACTAGTCAATATGGGAAGCGTCTGTCCGAAATACGACTAGCGCTGTGGATTAGAGTGAGAGAGGAAGAGTTTGCTTACCGCTGCAGTATGCGTGAGAGAATGGGAAGCCAGACCGACTGGCACCGTAACGCGTTACGTTACGAAGCGGTTTACCCTCCCATAAGAAATTATCACTTTAAAAATGTTATATGAACTCATATAGATAAACTCATGTTCTTTCTCTATAAGCCAACTTATAGAGAAATAACATGATAAGTATGATATTGTGTTGCGTTCAAAACAGCGACCAACAATTCAATAGAATAGTATGCTCTCTAACACAGTTTAGATTTTAATTTAGCTTAAAATGGGTTAAAAGGTAGGTCAAGAAAAGAAAGAGGAAATTTATTGTAAAAGCGGATACCGAGCCCCACATTTGAGTCGTGGACCTTACGAAGTCGGTGGGAACGAGCATGTAGCTTGGGCTTGTTTCTGGTGTTAAAGTTGTGTATGTCGCTCATTTTACTGAATAAATGTATGTTTTGCCTGATATATAAAATGTTTGCAAAAATGAATTGAGATGCTACCGAGAGAATTCCACTCGTTTGAAGAGCGGCTTGTCCCTATCTTTTTTGTTATTATACTGAATATCACCTACTCTAGTAGCTAAAAGAAAGGGATTGTGTTGGCCGTGGCGCGTGGCCTTGTTATTGTAGTCCCTCGATTGACAGAGATTTGAGACATTCTATCATGTCGCCGTGATGATCGTGCGCACGAATGTGCCACGGGTCTTGTTGCAGTATTTTCCAGAGTAGATTGCTATCAACACTACACTCTTCAATGCCATTTTCTCGGGTGATTCTTATTCACGTGAGAACGCGACTTATCAATTGTTGGCATTCGCCGTCGATTCTTACGTCTAGTGTCCACGGAAGGTGGCCTGAAGAAATACACTCCTTCTGCTGGCACTTAAATTCCAATACTAGCTCTTAGTGACAGTCGCAGTCAAGGATGGTATTGTGCAGTTCTCTGAAGCAGCGCTCAATAATCTCGAGAAAGTCTTGTTTTGAAAATGTATGCAGTCTTCGATTCTGCTCGCTGGGATCCTCTTGCTATTGAGTGTTCGCGGTGACGCTAGCGTACTTACGTTCACCTCTCATTTGCCTCTCGCGTGAATTGGATTGATATTCAAATGGTGTCTCCTGTTTTGGAGCTTGCTGTTGTTGCTTATTACGATGTTTCTCCTCCTCACAAAGAAGAGCTTCTTTACGTTTCGTTTTTTGCTTGTGCATCTCCCGCTGAAAGTGCGGGCATTTGCGCTGTCTCGTCGTGTGGCATTATGGTTAAGTCACAATGACCGCTTTTTGTTAAAATAATTTAATTTAAGCCCAGTTGGAAAGAAAAGTGATGATTTTGATATCAAGAAATTAATCCTCATCCATTTAAATGGTTTGATAATTAAGGTTGATTATGTACATGTAAAGTATACTTTAAATTATTCAAATCGGACCTTTCGTTTAAAAGTTACGACTGGTATAAAAATGCTTTAAGTAATAAAAACTCGATGAAGTTGAAACATGACAATAATTATAAAGAACAACAAATATTTAGTTTTTTTGAAAATAAACCTTAAGAGGCGAAAAGGGGTAATGAAGTTTTTAGGGGAGGACATTATTGCTTACTTCAATTAACATGGGATTTGGTATGAATAAACTAAAAGTGGGATCATTGAAATAGATCTAACATTTTTTTGCAAAATCAACCCCTGACGAGGTGAAAGGGGTGGATAGTACCGCTGATCCAGAGACCACAAAATCAGCAGCAGAAATTGCTGGCTAATTAAAGAAAATATTTTGCTTAATTTTCTAAAACTAAAGGGGGTAGAGCGTGCGTTGAAGTTTGTGGAGTACCTACTAAATACGCGCGGACGAAGTCGTGGGCGAAGTGCTAGTGACATATACGTGGCCAAACATACAAATATACTTAAATACATACAAATACATACATAGGTACTTATGTAATTTGGCACACATGTTTAGAAGCCGGTGTGGACATACAAAAACTGTACAATTCTGACAATATTACATATATACTGGTCGAATTGATTGATAATGATTCTCCTTTTTTAACCGACTTCAACAAAGGGAGGCTCTCTTTGTTGAAGTCGGTTAAAAAAGGAGAATCATTAGGTCTCAATTATCAGAATGGTTTCTTCAATCATTGGGAATGAGTGCACAAAGCTGTGGAAGCAGCAGACAAGACTTTAGGGGTCATTAGGCAAAATGGCTACGGCTGACGTCAGGCGTTACGGTGCTTATCTGTGGTGATTTTAAGTAGACAATCCCGATTTTAATTCGAGGAACGACAGCTGCTGAAATAGGCCTGCATGCATGCATTTTTTATTCTTTAGCGCAATATACACAATATCAACACATTAAAGTTCAGATATGCGAGTATACTTAAGAGGCCAGATATTTTCGGATAACTGTTAAAATATTTTGATGCACACACTAAAATTATGGTTAGGCTATTTTAGAGAGAGCCTGTATTGTCCCGTTGCTTAACCCCTCAAACGTTTCTTGTACACCCGTGTGTACATTAACGAAAAACGCGCGAAACGTTTCGTGTACCCCATAGGTACATCTTAAACGTCGCGGCATTGAACGTTGGTTTTTTCATTTATTTTTTATTTGCAACATGATCTGGCTGTATCATAAGTATAATCGACTAATAAGTGACAGATTTTAGTAATATTTTTACTGATAACACAACTAGAACGAAAGAAACAAACAAAATAAAAATATATTTCGGTGGTCGTCCGACGAGCGACGCCATATTTCTCAAATCGTTCGAGAAGGTAGTTGTTTGTGCGAAACAAAATGCTCGCAAGGAGAAAACGGTGAGGAATCTTATATATAATTTTATTTAGAATTACTGATAAATCAATGTAGATTTCGTATTGAGTGTTAGTTTATTGAAAAGTTATTTTATATCCGTGAATAAGTGACGAATGTTTTGCAAAGCACGTTTTTTTGTCGTAACAGCCGCCGTAATTNACTGAAGGCCTACCTACAAAATAATAAAAAAATGTGACTTCGCTGCTTTTCGTGCATTTTACGTAAAAATGGGCCCACGCCTGACGGGTTAACAGATTTTTCTCCGATGAACTATTACCCCTCGAAACAACCAAACGGCAACTATCAATATCCGTTATATTATTTCTTTATTTACTTATTTATTTATTTATTTATTTATTTATTTATTTATTTATTTATTTATTTATTTATTTATTTATTTATTTATTTATTTATTTATTTATTTATTTATTTCGTTATTTATTTATAATAAGGCTTCTCAACAATGAGTACACCAAAGATTTAAAATTTGTACATTGCAATCTTAAGACTAAGTGCCTCATCACATCACTTACAGAGAAGCACAACATGCGCTAAATTATGCGCAGATAATAACATAATTAGTTAAAATGATTAAAACATTGATTGAAATTTAAAAAGAATAACAATTAAATTAATGTAGAAAATAATAATTATTAAATTTGAATACAGTAAATTAAATAAGATTATGGTAACAATAAATTAAGTTAGATTTAATTATTTATATAAGATAAG
>NDFZ01005008.1:4373-241806 GCA_002192655.3 Mamestra configurata
GGGGGGGGGGGGGGGGTTCCCCACGCGACATTCATAAATATGTGCTAGACACTATCCGCCTAAAACCTCCGATTCGAAAGTGTCGAAGCCGAAGTCGGAACATCAGTCGGAAGTTCCGTTTAATCAGAGTCGGAGCTGAAGCTCCGTAACATCCCTAATTGTGATAATGAAACAGATTATTGCTGTAATCATTTTTAATTAGCACAACGTTTATGATCGGTTCGAGGAAGTCGTTTAAATCATTTATGAAATGGGCTGTTAATGTGGCCTGAAGTGTAAATTAAAGGAGGTGTCAAGTTTATCTTCCTTTGATAGGCTTTACAATTTTTATCGCAAGTGATTATTACTCTGCGAAGTTACTCCGTAGATACTTTTTAATACAATTTGTGCTTTATTGAGTTTGAGCTTGAGATTAAACTTAATAGACTGTTTTTTTTAAGTTTATTGAAATAATAACACAATTTTTATTTTACTTATTTTTTCTATTGTCTCCTACTTTATTTCTTGGCGTAGTGTTTTTTTTCAGTGGCGTAGTGTTATTTCACTAAAGATTTCAGTTTTTGGTTTTTGTTTTGGGTGTCATCATCGTTTCAAGCGAAAGATGGCCACTGCTGGACATGCATCGCCAGGTATTGGTTGTTAGAAGCACAGAACCGGTCGATGTTACTACATTTAATTTGGTTCTTTGTTAACTTTTCTTGTTAAGGTGAAAGCGCCAGGGTAGACCGCGGAATTCTATTTTCGTACGTTTTTTGCATTTTGCAGGTCAGTGTCAGGTTGTATGTTGATAAAAATACGATTGGCGACCGTAACTGGTATGGCTTTACTGAGTTATAATAATTTAAATCATCAATACAGGCTGTATCATTCATCTAATTCGATGGAATTACTTTTTTGTGAAATAACCATTCAATCGGATTGAATGAATGTATTGATGATTTCAATAATTATATTTCTGTAAATAAATACGTGTTACGCTCGCGAATCATATTTTGTTCAATATACAGCCTGACACTGAACAAAAAAACATAAGAAAATTTGAATTTCGGGGGCTACCCTGGCGCTTCCACCTTAAGTTAAGTAGGTACTCATTTCTTTAGGGTCTTATTCAGCAAAGTATTTTTCATAAGCGATTGACAAATAGTTCATAAAGAACGCTTTCTGCTGATACAGAGGACTATCCTACTAAACAAAAAAAGTAAAAATAAAAAAAGTTTCCGATGAATTGAGAACCTCCTCCTTTTTTTTGAAGTCGGCTAAATAGTCTGATAAGTCAAAGTACAGGATACGAAAGTGCGCTGATCAGTTGGCATGTGACGAGACAATGGTGCTGGTTTTATTTAGTGGCGATATTTAGAGTGTGCCAAACTAAGTGGAGCGGAATGTTAGTCTTCGAGAGTCGGGTAGGGCAAGTGATGAGCGGGAGCGTGCGCGTGTGAAGTGAGTTTTGTTACCAGGGATTTTTTTGTTGGTTTGTAGGTCGTTATGTCGTGGTTCTGGTCTGAAAAAAAATGTATTTAATTGATAAAAAGCTACAATTTACCTGAGTACCGTAGGTTTCATTTTATCATGGGTAAATGCAAGGTTCCTGAAAATTTCTGATATTACTTAAAGTTACGGTAAAGCTGTCTGCTCGTCTACGTATATATACGTTTAAAAAATTAAATCATTAGAGCAATTGAGGTAAGTACCTCGATTGCTCTAATGATTTATATCATAATACAAATACGCATGTACCTACTCGAAATCTCTTTACACACCCAAAACACATTGGATCCTCAAAATACTACTTACTCTAAGCTTAGCCTATCCTACTAACATTATAAATGTTAAATTCTGTAATTTAGATGTTTTTTTAATTAATCAAACATGGTTCAACACGGAATTTAGAATTTGGTTTATGACCTGTTTTACATTCTTGTAGGTGTTACGAGCTTGTGGTTCGTGAGAGTAAAACAACCGATTAAATAACCAAAATTACACTTTACTTTTACAACACTGATAACAACTTTAAACTCACTAATTATAAAACACAACTTCACCACTGATCACTTTAATCGCGCTTGATGATCGCTTACGAAGTATTCGCTTGTATCGCAAATCCAATACTGACTCGGTCGCTTTTTTTTTTTTTTTTTGAGTGGCTTCTCGCAGTTCAACCTATGAGGTTGTCGACTGCTTAACCGGGCTTGCCTGTGGTGGCCTTAATATAATATTAAAGCCTCCAGCCAGGGCTTATAAAAAACTTTACAAATTAAGCGACTACACGCTAAGGGCACCCCCTGTGGGGTACGGGCCTCGGCTTAGGGCGTCGCTGGGGAGAGGACAGCTAGGGACGGGCTGGATCGAACTGGTGACTCGGTCGCGGGCTATGCCGTCCTAATATAGGTTAGTTAATTCCAGAACCTTCTACGGTCGAAGCATCTCGAAAGTTCGCCTAAATACCGGTCCCGACGAAACCTAGAATGTTCTAGCATACTAAAGACTAGAAGGTTCTTGGCTGTACTAGTTCTGCTACTCGATACTAGATGCCGCTAGTAGTAACTAATGTCATTATGTACCCGGCATTAATTCTGGCGCGTAACATAGAGTTTCCGACATACGCGGGCAAAGCCAGTAAAATTTGATTAAATCTAAATGAATCATTTTGCTTTCCCCATACACTAACCACGCATTCTCTCATGTCAACCACCACAATATATAGGCGCATTGATTTGTTTAATTACATTGTCTGTGTCACATTACTTTGATTATAATGTTCCGTCACTGATATAATGTTGCGTCCACTGCCAAACTAGTATTTGGAACGAGAAACTGAAAGATATAGGGGAATGTTGATAACTGTTAATTGTAGTATGGAAGTTATAGTTATTAGTTATATGTAGCTGCTACGCGTTTTCTTCATACGAATTGTTCTACGGATAATAATAAAATTTGTTTATTAAGGGACTTAATAGAATAGAATACTCTTTATTATGTACACCATATAAGTAACAGAAAAGATAGATGAAGAAAAACATTACATGGTGACACAATGGCCGGCCTTATCGCTAATAGCGATCTTTTAAAGACAACCTTTGGATGGATTTTAAAGAGAGAAGGAAAGACAGTGCTGTTGGTAGTTTTCACAATATTCAAATAATTACACTACTAAATTGGATACCTATTACCTACCATTTCATTTGAGTACAAAAACAGTGTACGCAGTGGATGGTAATTGAGTGCGTTACTTGAAATGGGCTGATTTACAGTGACTGTGTCCGCGAAAAATTAGGGTAGTTTTCGAATTATACAAGTTTTTTTAAAGATGTTTAGAAAATTTCTGCCTCCACTCTGGTTATTCAACCGATGGTTTTCGGGTAGTTCATGAACTAATAAATCCCTAAAAAAAACATATCATCGTTGCAATTTTCAAATTTCCTATGTGACATTTTTGTCGGAAATGGATTTTGCAAATATTTGAAAATATATTTTGAATAGCCATACTTAGCAAAAACTTCCATGTGACTGTAACTACTTATTAAATCGATAAAGCACGTATCATTATTAAAAAATCTTAAGTGTCAGCCTACATTTTACAGGAAGTTTTTTTCTTTTTCTCGAAAAGTTACTTTATGCACATAGGAGATTTTAAATTTGAAACGACGATATGTAAAGTATCAGTTATACTATTACAAATATAATCATATCGCTTGTAACATAGACCACACACCAAATCAAAACAGTCAGGTTTATTTACTCCCATTGCCTCCATCGCATGTGTGAGTTGGACGACCGTTGCGGACACGCATTATTTTGATAGTGATGACGCATGTCAATATTGTCGCTTTCGCTCGTGACTTGTGCCAAGACGTCTTTACTTTTAGGGATAGCATGTGAGAAATGATTGGTGTGATCTTTAAGCTTAGTAGACTTTTTGTTGCGAATTAAATAATTTGATGGCATTACAACGTATAAGAGAATAAACGCAATACCTCTTAAGGGGTCATATTTTTGTGGTTTTTTATAAATATGGATGATAGTCTGTAAGATATTTATGTTATGGGTCTTTGTTACCCGAAATAAATGAGATATTATTATTATTATACTCATCACTAATTTTACTATGGGACCAACCCCAAAATCGAGAAAAAGAAATCAGCTGTTCAGTACATTTTTATCGAGTTATGCGCACATAAATGTATTATGAGGCAGTCGATTTTTTTTTCGTGATGTTAATGGGACCAACATTAACATCACGAAAAAAAAATAATGACTAGTGAAAGTTGTTCATAATGATGAGTACAATGATCCCTTAAGAGGTATTGCGTTTATTCTGTTACATGTTGTATGGTTGATAAAAACGATTACACATCGATTAAAGCTAATAGAAATCTAAAAATATGTGTTGTAGTTGTATGTTGTACCGATCAAAAAATGGCTATTGCTGAGCATGAAACCTTAATTATCCAATACAAAATGATTCAGCAATTCTAGAGGTCAGCAACTGCAGCATAAACTTCTCTCACCTTAATCTCGCATATCAAACAAGTCATTGACCACAAACACATAACACATACTTACAAAAAAAAATTAGTTGTCTGTAAAGTCGGTTTACGGACGATAGTTTAACGTGAAAACGTCATAATAAAACTTTGATGAAATGATCGTAACGTTACAATGAGCGTAACGTTACAATGAGTCATCCTTTTTCCTGCATGCAGCCGGCGTTCATCGATTAATTAGACGTTGTCACGTCAAAAACAAAAATACTGAACCCCGAAAAACTCAGGAACAAACAATTTCCTGTAACAAAAACGAAACGATGCAAACTCCAGCAGTTATTAAATTACAGTATATTTTTATAATCGCTTACACCTCGTTTGATAAATGGAGTTTTTATGAAAATAACTTTGTATCTCTTTGTTACAGGTAAGGAAATATGCAAGTTGGGGTCTTTTGAGTTTCGCGATAACAGCCCCGGGTGCCAGAAGGTTTAGTTTCATTAATATTAATGTTGTAGTGATCTTTGTTTTGTCACGATGAAGTGTGCTTTATGAGCTTACTAGCTGTCGCCTGCGGCTCCGCCCGCATGAATGTCGAAAATTATCCCAAGGGAACATACTCCCGGTATGAAAGCTATCCTATGTCCTTTCTCGGGACTCATACAATCTAAAGAGATTAAGTAAGTATAGGTAAGTAAATACTTACTTACTACACACATACTCCCATACCATAACATACTCTCGGGATAAAAACTATCCTATGTACTTTCCCGGGACTCAAACAATCTCTATACCAAATTTCATCTAAATCGATTCAGCCATTGCGCGTGAAGAAGTAACAAATACACACACACTCACAAACTTTCGCCTTTATAATATTAGTGTGATGTGATTAGTGTGATTCTTCTTCTCAGCATGTCGCCAAATAAATTATCAAAGTGCATGAAAGGAGCCTCCCCGAGCGACGTACTCTTCGACCTTCTGTTACGTCCGGCGCACCCTGGGCAATCTCTGGCAAGTAGCATACTCTGGGTGCATCGCTGCATCGTCCTCACATAATATTAAATTATTTTTTGTATACCAAATTTTGTAAAATCATTATTTGAAAAGAGTAACTATGGAGTTTCTTGTCCGTTCTTCTCCATAAGAATCTACCTTTCCGAATGGACAGTAGAGTCACTTTATTAATGTAATATTTTTTTTTTACTGAACTGTAAACGATGACGTTCAAAAGTGCCGTTTAATGGCCTAATTGAAATAAACGTTTTGACTTTGAATCGACTCCTGTCGATTGGCTTATCCTTTCACCACGATGGCAAATATAAATATGAGATTATTCATCAACACAAATTGGATGACGTGGGCTTCGATAAATAATTTCTCCTACGGCGCGTCATCCCTATCAAAACTAATCTGGCAATGTCCCAACATTGCCCTGAATTCATGGTTTCAGGCTAACGGTTTTGGTATTCCTTTGATTAGGGACAGTGATTTAATTAATATTTCTGGATGCAGCTACTCGGTAATTTTGGATGAAGTTCTAGAATAGAATACTCTTGATTTTGAATACATTTATAAGTTACAGAAACTGAAGATGAAGAAAACATTACAATGGGCGACACAATGGGTGGACTTATCGCTAAAAGCGGTCTACGGGATTGTAGACGAAATTTTACAGTCCAAATATTACTAGGATAATGTACATCTTTGACACATGACAAACGCTCCAACAGTTTCTTAAAGACGAACCTTACCGTATCTTCTACCATATCTTCCTAACCCTCACTTCCCTCCGAGGCGCGCGTCGTCGCTGTAAATCATAGCGTTTCATCCTGACGCTGCATTCAGCAGACACGCGGTGATACATTCTGACACGCTGTTACATTACAGGGGTGTTAATTTTGCCTGTTTTACTTATGTATTTGTCTGCTTGCTTAGTAATATACATCTTTGAACATATCTGTCAAATTTTCTAACAGTTTCTTAAAGACGAATCTTAACTTACCTTCTACCATATCTTCCTTATCCTCACTTCTCTCGGAGGCGCGCGTCGTCGCTGTATATCATAGCGTTTCATCCTGACGCTGCATTCAGCAGACACGGGGTGATACATTCTGACACGCTGTTACATTACACGGGTGTTCATTTTGCCCTGTTTTACTTAAGTATTTGTCTGTTTGCTTAGTAACGAGGTGGTTTGAGGGTTAATTTGTGAAGTAGATACGTAAAACCAATCTACTTTCGGTCTGCAAGGGTTATTTACCCCTGTGACTTCCAGTGACTTCTATCCAGAGCTAATGAATTGATAACTCAATTGTCAACCAAATTGATATTCAAATGATGTCTGATGACAGTCTTAAGAAATTATTATAGGCTATAGAGTTACTGTCACCAAAACACTCAAATAAATTATTTGATTTGTGTCCAATCCTCTGCAGTTATTAACATAAACCCCTTGTGTTATGTGTAGCATGTTTGATTTATCATATACATACATATAACTGTGCTCGTACGTTCATATTCCGTTTTTGCCCGTCCCCGTATAGCCTATAGCCTCCCTCATGAATGTGGCTATCAAATACTAAAAATAATTTTCCAAATCCGACTGGTAGTTCCAGAGATTAGCGCGTTCAAACAAACAAACTCTTCAGCCTTATTGCTCTCCTAAGCATTGCAACTAACCTTCACTATGTCATCGACTTCATATCAAATTGTTATCATTATGTATATTAATTAATACATATTAATCGCTTCTTGGCTTGATCCATAAAGAAAATGTAAATTAGATTAAATTCCTTAAATAGACTAGACGAGAATAGGTTATCTTTGAGTTCGTGTTTGGTTACATAATTGGTGATTAAGATGGACTGTTCGGTAATAATACTTAGATTTTTGTTAACGACCGGTTTCAATAACGTATCTACCTTTAACCAACTGTCAAATTAGCTACCAGCAGTAGCCGAAACAATTATGATTTAAAATAAAATATACTGTTTATATTAATGAGTGGACCAACTTAATCGTTGGTTCTGAAAAGTCACGTCTTAAAGTTTTTCATGTATATCTTATTATGAAAATATGACTGCTAGAGTGGCTGAAAAATTACAAGTCTCAAATATTATTGGACCATGCCTAGTATTCCTACAAACTATGACTAAATCAGACTTCATAGCCAACTCCCATATTTCGCAAACTACATTAAACATACCTTTGGCTAAATTAACTCCAAGGTTATGAGCAAAAACACTATCAACTAAATTAAAGCTAAATTGTAAGAAACAAATTAATAAATAACCTAATTTAGTTCTAACTACTGGCCTTGGCTACAAAGTAGCGAGCTTCAAATCTGTCACTTTGACATACGATAATCGTCTCTATACTCTTCGAAATAGCGATCAATTCTGTTTCGTGAATAAATTCTACTTTGTGTATAATAAAATGAGGAGTTATGAAGACAGACTGTATTAGAGCTATGGCTTTTATTGGATATAAATACTGGGATATTTCTATTAAAGCTGAAAGAGATTAGTTTTTTCAATCTTGATCTATGGATTGTTGATAAATATTTGCAGCAAACAGTTCAGTCTACGGCCTGAGCTAATATTGAACGTGTACTCAATCTCCGATATAGTATTAATGAAAAGGAAACTGAAAAAATCCGAATGAGTATCTCGATGTAATAATGTTTTTATAAATCACTTAGTTGTAACCAACGAAAGAAAATCTTTATTAATTTTAAATTTCATAAAAAACTTGACAATCACAATGTTGACTCATTCATTATCAGTGATATAAATAACACAAATGATCAAACCATAATATTCAAACAACCAATTTTATTTTCAACATCACAATCACATATAGCAGAACTTTTCCAACCATCACGCATTACAAGCAGCTCCATCAAATAATATATCCGAACCACTCAAACTGGGGAATACATCACTAGCAGTCAAACATACCAACAATGCCACTTCTTTAGGATCCAACATCTTTCCATCAAACGCTGATTCTTGCAAATTACTGTTAATTTGATCCCTTAATTCTGGATGATGAACCATTATATTCGCCAAAATATTCGTCTTTGACGGTCCAGGACTTATGCAGTTTATCCTTACGCCTTTAGGGGCTAGTTCAAACGCAGCTTGTCTTGAAAACATTTGTAAAGCCGCTTTTGATATGGTGTATCCCAAAATTCCTGGCGTCGTCCGTTTTGACATTGAAGATCCAATGTTTATTATGTTTCCTTTCGTTTTAACTAAGTATGGTAACACTAACTGCGACAAATGGTATGGTACTCGAAAGTTCACGTTCATCAGGTCGTCGATTTTCTCCATACTGCTGTCGGAGAGAAATGAAAACGCCATTTTGCCGGCACTGTTCACAAGTATGTCTATTCTTCCATATGTTTCCACTGTTTTATTGACCACAGCTTCGCAAGCACCTTCATGGGCTAAGTCTATTGGTATGAATAAAGGGACTACGTTGTTCACTGCTACGCATTTGTTCACTGTTTCCAAAAGTCTAACTTCATCTCTTCCGACTATCGATAGTGCAGCTCCGAATCTGGCAAAAGCTATCGCTGTTTCAGCTCCAAAGCCTGAACTGGCACCTGTTACTATTGCCACTTTTCCTGTTAAGTCGATATTATCCATGTCGGTGACTTTCTCTTCAGTGTTCTCTTCTTAATTTTAAATTTCTTTCGTGAACTGCACTTGTATTATTTTTATCGCGTTTTATATTTGAATTCACGTCTGTTTATGACGGTGGATGGATAAATACTGATAACACTATCAACGTTTATCACTCTGTTGCTGTGTTACTTTGTTTACTTGTGCCCGAGTTATAACAATTTATGTATTTTATTACCTTGATAAGCATTTATGTAATGTTGTGTTTATCTTGGTGGACATGTGTGTGTTGTGTATCACGCGATTTCGATAGCTAGTCAAAATAGTGGTAATTTATTTTATCTAAATCCACAAAAGGATTCGTAACCTTGTTTTAATTATTTATTTATATTGCTCACAAAGGGGTCCTAACATTTTTATATGGGAGCTCACTTTATTAAGAACTTGCTCGTGGCTAAATAATAACGCCCGCACGAGTCGATCTCCAAGGTTAAGCAACGCTTGCCGTGGTTGGTCTGTGGATGGGTGACCATCTTAACATACTGAGACTCCTCCGTGTCTCGGAAAACACGTTAAACCGTTGGTCCCGGCTGTCATTTGTAGATCTTTGGCAGTAATTACGAATAGTCAGAAGCCAGATAATTGACACCAGTCTTGCCAAAGAGTTACCGTGTTACCCAATTAATGGGTTGTGGAGGTCTGGTAGGCAGCCGCTCGACGTAAAATACTGATATTCAGCTGAATCCGGTCTGGCTGGAAGCCGACCCCAATATACGTAGTTGGGAAAAGGCTAGGTAGGACTTTATTAAGAACTTGCCTACTAACTCGCATCGAAATCGCAAAAAAAATAGTTTTATTTATATAAATAGTAAAATGAAGTCTTGAATGATTATTTGAATACAGTCTACTGCATATAAGCACGTTATTAGTTCATTTTTAATGATTGTCTTTGTTCTCACTTGGTGACTTTGCCCCCAAATATCTCGGCAACGTGACACTGTAGGGCACATGTTCCTAACATTTTTTGTTTGTTGAAGTGTCCTCTACCTGTATATGCATGTTAGATCGTGCGCCGCAACTTTGAAAAAAACATCAAAATGTTCTGAGGGGGCTATACCACAAAGGTTCTATCCCCTTTAAATTCAAGACTTCAAATTATAAATTCTGTTTGCGAATAGATACATTTTAGATTGTTCATATTAGCTGAAAACAGACTGGCAGACAGACGGACAACGAAGTGATCCTTTAAGGGTTTCGTTTCTTCCTTTTAGAGTATGGAAGATTAATAATTATTACGATATCTTTAACAATGAAGAACAATCAATTATCATCATATGTCCTCAAAACTAGTCAAAAGAGACACACCAACCTCTCCATGACCTTTAACATTCAAGAAAATTGAAAGCCCCATTTCGTATCATACAAAATGTGAGGTATGATTCCAGCATTTGTGAAGGCCAAGATTTTTTGCCTGAAAATAACCTGAAACTACGCGACCGCGAACAGAGGGGCTTACAAACAATGCTGTGGTTTTCATCAGCAGCACATGTGAAGATTTTGTTTTTTTTTACAAGTGAATATAGGCTTCGTATTGTTTGCGAATGTAGGTGCTTTCATATTAAATGTTGCAGGAATGTGGGATTATGGTTGGGTTCGAATGGTGCTTAGTCTAGCCTGGTTTTGAATTATTGTTTGTTGCTTGACACTTGACAGTAACGTTCTATTTATCTGGCACTACCTTTATATCGTAACATAGCTCCTGTGGCCAGTTCCGCAGGAACCATGCTTTATCCGGTATAAAAAACCCAATTATATTCAACAATAGTAGTTTTTCATAATCAAACTAATTTGTTTAACCTTTACTTCGTAACCAGTTGCCACCCGCGCCTCCGCCCGCGTGAATGTCGAATATTATCCCAAGGGAATATACTCGCGGGATAAAAACTATCCTATGCCCTTTCCCGGGACTCAAACAATCTCTATACAAAATTTAATCTAAATCGGTCCAGCCCTTTGCGCGTGAAGAAGTAACAAACATACACACACACACTCACAAACTTTTGCCTTTATAATATTAGTGTCATTGTCCAAGTAATTACAGTCGCTATAATTTGAAATACTTTATGTTTCGTGATTTACTTCTTCTCTGTCGGTACTTTATTCCCAGAGCGATCGTGGTCGTCATGTAATGCTCCGGGCAGTTGTGACCTTCTTCACAATTTCACGCCATTTTTGCCTGTTCGCAGTTGTCCTGGTACCTACTACTATTAACCTTTTGAACGCCAGAGCATAAACGCATCGGCGTACCCCCGACGCCAAGCCACAGATTCGCTGAACTTTTTGTCACATATTTGTGACGTTTGGCGTACAGGGCACGCGCTTGCTTGTCATCTATACGTGACTATGGTGCTCTAAAGGTTAAATAAGATGTCATAGCACAATCTTATAGAGCACAGGCGTGTGTGGAACGATTCTGGTGTAAAATAAGGTGTATTATGTCTGTCTATCTAATTAATCCGTGACTTTCGAGTTCATAATGTACACTGATGGCATCACCAAATTCAAGTTCAAGTTTAATTATGAGATAATCACGTCAGTCGTCACACCTTCAGTCTTAATTTTCTTAACACCAAAACATAACGTAAAAATCACAAATGTTTATGAATCAACTATCAAATAACATTGTGTTGACTTAAACATGGACTCGACTGACGTTACACAGAATAATACAGAAAGTCTTTTCTATACAACGAGCGAAAACGCACGCACACATAGACACGCTTCACGTACAGCGAGTGCAAGCGCCCTCGCGACCGGCATTCGTTTGAGGTCGCCCTACGAACGTCGTATGTGTGCGTGCACCTGTCTTCGCTCGTTGTATGGAGTCGGCCTTCTGTACTAACTAATGGTCGTTACGTCACAACGAGTTTCCGTCATCACAATAATATTATTGTACAGGTTTTCCTCGTTTGGAAATACTTACTTAACCTGTTTGAGATCTATTTTTATATTCGTGTTTTTAAACATACATATGTTTATGTGATTCATGTGGGCTTACTCTTACATAATGATGGAGTTAATGTTTCGTAACTTGAATATAATTTTAATTGAAATTTATCATCTGCCTAGCCTTTTCCCAACTATATTGGGGTCGGCTTCCAGTCAAACCGGATTCAGCTGAATACCAGTATTTTACGTGAAGCGGCTGCCTACTAGACCTCCTGCCACCAGTTCATGGGTTGTGGTGATAGGCTAAGGAGTACCTTGGCAAGACTTGTGTCAGATTATCTGGCTCCTGACTATCCGTAACGACTGCCAAAGATCTACAAATGACAGTCGGGACTAACGGCCTAACGGGCTTTCCGAGGCACGGAGGAGTCTCAGCATGTTAAGATGGTCACCCATCCACAGACTAACCTCGGCAAGCGTTGCTTAACCTTGAAGAGCGACCCGTGCGGCTGTTATTATGTATTTAGTTATTATTATTTAATTGAAATTATCTTATGAATAATGAATCTGCAAGTAATCATCACAAAAAGTATACACGTGTTTGATAGATTACAAAACAGCGCAATGATGTTTTAAAATGATGTTATTTTTTGTTTGAGTCGGTCACATCCGAAACATATTAAGCATTGTAATCAAAATCAGCTATTTCGTTATCAATGTCAGTGAGCAATTACCAATATTTGGGTGGATTCCAATAGACACCAATTAAAACGAAATTAGTTTCAAAATATTAGTTTTTACTCCATTAAGTTTTATGGTTATTTCAATTTCTTGCTTACCGACTTACTGTTACATTTATATTTTTGATAGAATCAATAGTTTTACATCATTTGCGACAGCTCCATTCAACTTTTAATAATAATGTCTAAATTCCAAACTATTTTTATCATACTGTACTAAACTGTTTATCACTTTATGTCATAAGCTCGATAATATTTGTTTTTGTATTTGTCACTTCATAATGTTGGTTGTTATGTTTGTCACTTGATCACTAAACACTGCCAGATGCTGCTCCATCAACTACTATATTAGCACCAGTTAGATTTGGGCTGGTATCACTCGCAACAAACAAAATCATCCTAGCTACCTCCTCTGGCTCGATTATCACATTATTAGGTACTGTTTGAGCAAGCTTCTCATATGCATGAGGCATATCATCTTCTGGCACATTCAGATTCGATAGAATATTCGTTCTTGTCAATCCTGGACGAACAGCATTCATTCTTATACCTTCGACCACTAATTCCAAAGCACCAGCTTTCGTAAATCTCTGCAACGCATCTCTGACCATCGCGAAATGTAGAAAACCAGGCCTGACTCGACCAGGAGCACCAAAAACATTCACGATATTGCCTTTAGTTCTTCTTAAATGCGGGGTACACAACTGAGTCATTTTGTAAGGCACTCGAAGATTCAGAGCGACAAGATCATCAAAGGCGTCCATAGTCGTATCAAAGAGTGAAGTAACACTTGCTTTTCCAGCACAATTCACAAGAATATCTATCCTTTTGAACGCCTGCACAGTTTTTCTGACGACTTCATCGCAATTTCCGTCTATTGTCAGGTCGTAGAGGAGGCATAAGGGTCGTATTCCTTTCGCGGCTTCACACTGGTTCGCAACGGCATGTAATCTTGTTTCATTCCGTCCAACTAGCGCGAGTGTCGCTCCGTGTTGTGAAAACAGTTTGGCAGTGGCTGCTCCGATGCCGGAACTGGCACCGGTTACGATAACGATTTTGCCGGTAAAATCCATTCCGCGGTACCGTTTCTGATGGTGGCCGCCGTGTGACTGTCGACGTGACTCGTTCAGGCTTCGAATATTAGCAAACTGGTTTCTGCTGTTGATATAGTTTCGAGTTCTCAAAGTTTTTATTATTCTTTAACAGTTTTTTTTACGTGGAGATTTTTTTTTGTCATTGGATTGTTGATTACGTTTTACTGAGTCATCTTAAATAAGGAAGACTGTATGCAGATATTAATTTTACTATTCAGGGTATTTCTCATGAGAACAAGTTTTTACATGGAATCATTTTGTTCTCGGATTAATTTTATCCGTGAACACCGTTCGATGGAAATGCAAAAGGCTTTAAACCCAGGGAAATTAACATTTAAATAAAGGATTGAGGAAATCTGCATATATTTAATTTCAATACACAGGACTTTTACGTAATGGTTGCGAAAATTCGGTCCGTATTTACAATCCATCATAAAGTATTCAAATTAACTCGTAAATTCGTTTATTATTTACTTACGTTTTCATCCCTTGATCAAGTACCAACTATAAATATTTAATCTATTCTTTATAGACTTGAAATTGGTTCGGCTTCAGAGCACAAATATCTTCGCATACAGAGAAAGAACTAATATTTTTTTTCTTTGTCCTAAATAACTTGTATTATCCTCTCTTTTCAGTCAACCGTCAGTCACTCTCCTTTCATTCATACAATTGTATTTATTTCCATATATACCTTTCGATTTTCAACTCTTTAGATTCCCACATACTTGTAGGTGTTCTAAAAAATTTTTGTTTAAAATACTATTACCCAGTCTAAAACTCACCCCGGGGACCATATAGCTTTCCGCAGTTACCGCATTGTTAGTTTTCCAACTTTTGGGAGCGGACATGAGTTCAGGAAAGTTCTGGAAACCCTGGGAAACGTACAATGTTAAATACACTGACATGCGTGAAACTGCATGTGAAATAACAGCTGTAGAATCCACTGTTTTCGTGTTAGTACTTCCCTGTGGAGAGGGCTATAATACCAGCTTTTGTCGTTACCTCCGTGTTAATAGCTTCACGATCATCAATAAAATGTCTGTTATTGATTAAGTTAGCATCTTAGCGTATGAAGTCTCCCATACTCAAGCTGATGTAATTTTCATCGCAACTTTTACTACCTTTTGACCGCCACGGTCGGCTATAGCCGACAAATGAAAAAGTGCCCAACACGCCGTACACACACGTTTATGCTTTGGCGTTAAAAAGGCCTTTTGAACGCCGACGGTGGCGTGTTGGGCACTTTTTCATTAGTCGGTTATAGCCGACCGTGGCGGTCAAAAGGTTATCCTAATGATTATTACATTATCTAATTTCAAATTGTTAATAGCATAAACGAGGACGCTGTTACCAGTTTTCCTGACTTCTTTAGGTATCGCTCCGGTGGCATTTGTTAAAAGAGAAAAGATGATATACATTGATTTTCATAACTTTTCATATTAAATACTTTACGCACACAAATATGACTGGCGTTTCATCATCATCATCATCATTTCATCCGAAAAACATTCACTTCTAGACAGCCTAATTATTTTCCTCATACCTGGCTTTATTCAAAACTTTGACAACCACTGCTCGCCTTAGACAACACCTGAGCTCAGAATCCATGTTAGTGACGTAGACACGTCCTTCACCTCGTCGCGAGTTAAAAACACAGAAGCCTGTCTGCCAGTCATCGTGATTATGTCTTTTCTATTTAAATATAGGATTTTAGAACCCTCGGTCGATGACTGTGTTTTTAGTTAGCTTTTACCTGCGGCTTTGCTTCAAAAACCGTGTTTTTTTTGGAATAAAAGGCGGACGGGCGATAGTGTAGCTTTCTACTTATCTATGAAAGAAAAATCGTAATCGGATAGGAACTTCCGATGATTACCGACTACAAACAAACGAACAATTTGACCTTGTTATGGTTATGTTATATTAAAAATCAGCAGTTCCTTAAATTTTTTCGTGTTATGCAAACAAGTTTACTGAACAGCTGTTTTATTTAATTTCAGTGTTGGTCCCATGTTTAAAGTTGATTTTTTCGTTAGTATTTTCACTAGAAAGATTGGTAAAGAAATAAAAATACATTATATACAGGACGAATAACAGGACCTTCCATTCAATTTTATTCTTTTTTCTTTATTCTCTTTTTTTTTTTATTATTATTTTTTTCTTCTGGTCCCTGAGCACATATGGTGATTCTGCAGGCCTATTAAAAACAGCCAAAAACTGCGTCCTTCAACTCGATCATGGTCAATAATACATCGGACTGCCAGTCATGATGATTCTGTTCAAATTCCAAATCTTTGGAGTTTGGACCCTCGCCTCGTAGTCATCGCTGGAATCTCCACTAGGCATTTTTAAGAAAAAAAAACTATTTTCGACTTTGTTTTCCTCATGGATACGTATATTATTTCTTGTGATATAATTGGGTTTCGCTTTGATACCATAATTAAAGCTTTTTTCATCGTTTCAAACTTTGGACTTTATATTCCGTTTGATGTCAGTGAAATAATCACAGTATTTAAAATTCGTGCAGATGTCCATAGTCCAGAATGTTTTGGGATTTCCTTTCGTGCAAAAAATTAGTAGAATTACCGTGACTTGGGAACAAGATATTCTTCTCATGATTATTCTTTCAGAAACCGTCGTATCTTTATCATTTTCCGACTTCCAGTTGCAAGATTTTTTAAAAAAAAATATGGGTTTGCTCTTGACTCTAGTCTAGGTCATAGATGACAGAGATAAAGTCGACGATGGAGCGAGCTTACCCAGAAGAAGCCTGTTCACTCTAATTTTGAAGAGATTAGGGTTGTATGCGTTCGGAAACACAGACGCAGGCAGAGAATTCCACTCCTTTGCTGTGCGCATTATAAAAGACGTTTGGTACGTTTAGTGCGAATTGGTGGAATAGCAACAAGATAGGGATGGTAACTTGCAGTGCGTCTAGATGTCCGATGGTAGAAGGTGGCCGGTGGGATGAGGTCGTGGAATTCCTGGACAGTCTCCCCGAAGTACAATCTGTAGAAGACCGACAAACAGGCAACCTTGCGGCGATGAGCCAAGCTGTGAAGCTTGGCATCCACCAGTCTTACGTCGCCAATGAGCCTTTTAGCTCTGCGTTCCACCGAGTCAAGCGCGGCAAGTTGTTATTCAGCTAAGCCATCCCAAGATAGATGATATGCTTTTATCAGACTTTAACCGTCTCCAGGGATCCACCTATTCAAATTTATTTCATTAAAATCGGTTCAGCGGTTTAGGCGTGAAAGCGTAATAATCAAGCAAACTCACTTTTGCAGTTATAACATTAGTACCTAAGGACTGGGATTGCAATTGGACTGTCTGATCAACTGCTCGTCAAATCAAAGTTCCCTGTAAATGTTTGTAATAGATGATTTGAGTTTGATATTCCGTCAAAACTGGGTCCATTTTTCAAATGGAACGCTATCTAAATTAATTCCAACAGCAACAGTAACAGTATTTTATCTCCCAATAGCAGTTGCCCAGTAATAAATCAGCATGTATTGCTGAGCGCGCGTATTGTGACGTAATATCCTCTCTAAACCGACCGGGAATTTATGTTTTCAAAATTGACAGCTAGTTTTGTTTTTTCTGTAATTGCTTGGGGATGAAATTAATCTGTGTGGAAAATGTAGAGCAAAATTTAGCTACAAACGTTATCTAAATATTATACAGAGTAGGTAATGTGACTTTGAAGGAAAATATCGGCATAACAAAATGAAAATCGAAAAGCAAAATACAATAACAGAAAATACTTGTGTTATGGTCTTCTAAACATACTTAGTGAAGGCCTGTGTCCTGTTTGCAATGGGAAAAGTATAGGTAGGTGATGTACTAAACCTGCAGATAACTTGCCAATTCCGATGTACTCATCATCTGCCTAGCCTTTTCCCAACTATATTGGGGTGGGCTTTCAGTCAAACCGGATTCAGCTGAATACCAGTATTTTAAACGGAGTGGCTGCCTACCAGACCTCTTCAACCAATTAATTGGGTAACACAGTTCTTCTTGGCAAGACTGGAGTCAGATTTTCTGCCTTCTGACAGTCCGTAATGACTGCCAAAGATCTACAAATGACTGCAGGAACCAACGGCTTGACGTGCCTTCCGAGGCACGGAGTAATCTCGGTATGTTAATATATTCACCCATCCATAGACCGACCGTGGCATGCGTTGCTTGACCTTGAAGATTGACTCGTGAGGTTGTTATTCTTTAGCCACGAACTCCTCTCTAATTAGATATACTATAATATGCGAAACGTATAGTACACCTGCAACTTCCTGAAAGTGAACGTGGCCAACGATAGAGCTGTGCAGGTTGCTGTACTGGTCGGACAGAATTGAGTCAATCGATACGTAAAGAAGAAGAAAACATTTAGTTGTACTATGTTCGTGTAATGCTAAGGGTACAAAACCTAGGTACAAAATGAGAAACTTCACCTGCTTGTATCCAGAGTTCGCAAGTACAGCGTTACTGTCAGCACAGCAAAGTTAAATAATTATATTCCCCTGCAACAATAGGGAATATGCATGAATATTTTTTTATTTGCAAAATGAAATAATTATTAGCTCTAGTAAACAATCGTGAAATATTTTTTTAAATACCTTCATCAGCGATGAAGTTACAAAGCTTCAAAGTTGACGATTAGAAAGAGAAGTCCGATACGAACTCTGGCGTCAAATACTATGTCGCCTATACAGCTGCCATAGAAATTTTAATTCCTATTTCACTGTTAGTATCATATTTTTGGAATTTTCAGATTAAGTGTATAGATAGTACTTAAATATTTTTTTCATGCATATTCCCTATTGTCGCATCAACTTAAAATTACAACAGTCACTTCAAAAATTGCGCTAAAATATGTCCCATTCAAAACATTTTACTAACAAAAGGCCCGAGAGCATTGCAAAATTGCAAGCGACATACCAGAATCACATCCGTCCCCACTTGCGGCCAGAAACCGCGGAGTTTGCACTTGCCCCGTTGTTGGGCAGGGCCGTAAGAGGCCGAAATGCGACCATTAGGGGGCAGCAAGGCTTTAATGTTTAGAGTCCATTTTTGTGCGACTTTAACGCTTTAGTTAGACAAAAAGTTGGAGTTTCTGTGGGTTTTTTATGGGAATTTGTAGAATAGTTAGTTTCAAAATTCTGCTTGGTTTTTCTTTAAGTTGCATAATGCTGGAGTTAGGACTTGTAGTCGGAGAAATAAGAGTATGTTTACCAAAAAAAAAAATTGCATTCATTCTGTAACACGTTGTATACTTCATTATACATCTCATAATAAGCACGGAATAGACATTTGACTGTTGTTTTTTTAATGTCATAGATAGAGTGAATGAAACGGCTGATTAAGCTTTTTGGCTGCGACATTAGTTTTGGGCTAAGAAATTATTAAGCTCTGGCTCGACTTTGAAAAGTGCATAAAGTAGGTGTAGCAGCATCAATGCCGCCACATGAAAAACTAAGAAAGCAAAATTTGTACGGCAACAAAAAGAACCGCAGCGCCATCTACGAAGAACTAATATCGAAATCCTGCATCGCGCAAGCAAAGTTCTCCGTGCGATTTGAACATATACAACAGTCCGAATATCAACAGACTATCGGGCAGTTACCCACCAGACACAATAACCGTCTGGTTCGGAGGATCCTCCCCTTTCCAGTGGAGGTATGCGCGACTTTACTCTCTGTACCGCATACCGCTATATAGGTACCTACTTTGTGGAAAAGTTTACCAAAAAGTTAGGTACCAACATCATGTCTATTTCTGCCACCAGAAATCATTGCTATGTAAAAGTATGATTACGGAAATTACAATACAACACAATGTGGGACTTGTCGACTTGTCAACTTTTGACTGGCAGGTGCACTCCCGCACTTAAAATAATAATAATTATTAGAGTGACCAAACCCATGTGACATTTCCGTCACTAACAAAAATGTAGGAAAATAACATTAATTTTATTTGCGAATGAAAATTGTGAAGAGGTTTTTGGGAAGCGGGAATTTTAAAAAAACGATAGCCATTTTGTATGTCACAGCTGCTGCAATTATGGTAATGTGCTCCATTAATTACTCAGCTTTTTATTTAATTACGTTGATACAAAATACGTAATGTTCAGGTTATAATTTCGTTTATACCTAAATAAACAGTACCTGGATGACCTGTTTTTTTTTGGTAAACGTTTTCTAAAAATGAAACCTAGCTAGATCAATTTATCGCCACCGAAGCCCCCTTTTTTTTGGTTTAAGGATGGAAAATCATCAAATGCCTTCTTCCGCTCTGGGTGGAGCGGAAGGGCGTGTCAGACTCTTACTGACTAAAACCCATCCGTGTTCCTTCTAAAGCCCTCTGCGTTCCAGGGCAGCGGTGGCTCTTTCGGCGGGGCCCGCTAGGGCCAAAGCCCTAGCGGGCCCAGTCTCCTATGCTGACATCTCTTTGAGGCGCGCGTGGAGCAAAACGCGCCATTATCCCGGGCCTGGTGGTGATCGGACAGCGAGCCACCCAACGCTCGCCGTCCGCAAACCCGCGCCACCGAAACGCCCTGCATACTTAATTTCATGAAAATCGTTGGAGCCATTTCCGAGAGATTCAGATTATATTTCCACATATACAAGAATTGCTCGTTTAAAGGTATTCGATATACTCGATTGTTTTGTTGTTTATTATGGATTGATAGACTCGCGTTTAACCACAATCTCACCTGATAGAAAGCCATGATGTGGTCGACGATGGAGCACGCTTGCCTAGAAGTAACCTATTCACTCTTGACTTGAAGACCCTCAGGTTGTAGCTATCAGGGAACACTCACTTCGGCAGATAATTCCACTCCTTAGAAAAACAATGCGTGTTATTTTGTGCGTATGTTGGGCGGGATATCCACCTTGTACCGGATGTCAGAAGGATTTTCATTCAAAGTATCAAGACAATAGGCAATTAAGATTCTTCAGCTGTGTTAATGCTGACGTAAATTGAATGTTTACAAACATTTCTTCAGCTCTCATTGTGACGTGTTTTTGTGGCATATATCATGATAAATTACGGTTCATTGTTCAGGAGACTGTATGTCATATTTATAAAATAAACTAACATAGTATTAGCTGCTACTAACACCTACTGTGGACCAAAAGTTGTCTTGTTTGAAAAAATATCATTGATTAACTTGAAGAACGCTGAATACATGAAACATTGTCGTCTTGCACCCTCTACATTTGTCGGACAATACTGCTTCTTTTAACAAACCCAAAGTTTTTCATGTTCGCATCCTCATCGTGTCGTATTTCTTTCCTTATCCCATATTCGAGTGCTTGAAATTGTGGGATCACGTTTTCTTCCAACCCTAACCTCTCAACCGTCACTTCATGCACCTTATGTTTCGGACAATGCTTCATCTAAAGTGCTGCAAAGTGATAGTTAAAAAAAATCTCTCGTTTTCTCTAAGATTAATTCGAAAAACAATTCCCTACCTCTCAAAACAAAAAAAAACCGGACTCGACCACCGAAGGTTTCGTACAAAATTTTATTCGTCAGAAATTGAAAACTTTACATCATACAAATTATTAAAAATCTGTTTAAGTTTGTGCACGCCATGACACGGTTAACTCAATTCAAAATTTGGACCGCCGCGCCGTTCCTTGCATAAAGACCCTGTTTTTTATCATTTAATTACAAATGTATAGTTTTTAGATTGTTCCCTACATATACTTGTAGTATGTGACGGTATTACTTGCCAAATTCCAATGTTCTAGGACCTAGATCAAAGAAAATACCCAATTTTTTCTTATACTTTAACATAGAAGTTTGATTTTTTCACAGCTTCAAGAGACTATAGACCTGATATCGTTTTAATTTCAACTCGATACCTCCACGCGTTCCCGAGATAAAGGGTCTTGATAGACAGACAGACGGACGGACAATAACGTGATCCTATAAGGGTTCCGTTTTTCCTTTTGAGGTACGAAACCCTAAAAACCGATGCAAAACTTAAGTTATTTCAGTATTTCCCCCACGATCTGTAACTACGTGTCCATAATCAAAATTCATCAGGCGAGCGATAAAATTACGCGACTGGCGGCCATTTTGTTCTTCTCTCAGTTTCCCGCGCAGCTAGAAAGAGTTGTCGGCGAAGTTCCATTGTCGAAAAGTTGAAACCTTTTTTGTTTAGGACTTAAATGTGGGACTGTAATGTATGATGCTTGAAGGCACTATTTGCAAGACTTTTTTTTCGTGTCCTAGATTTCTTCCTTCTTTGGTCTACCTTTCATAATGTAAAATATATTAATAACTACAACGGGGTTTTGTTCTTGCTATACTTCAAGTTTTTTTTCGATTACCAGGATTTTATAATATGTAGTTTGTTATTAGCTTTATTTAGCCCGCAACACTCGTGAGGCATATCTCCCAGGAACCGTGTATATTTTTCCTTTGGCGTTCAGCGACTGTGTAGTTTTCTATCATGAAAAGATTTTTCGGTATCCGATCAGTGCCTCCAGAAATTAACATCTACAAACAAACAATTCAACCTATGAATACTTAGTAAGAGTTTATTTTCAGCTGGGGTTGACAGCTTTTGGTGCGTTTTATAGTTTATACGGCTTTAAAATGATCTCATTCATATTGAAGTTTTAATGTTAAGATACCTACTTGTCTTTAGCATAAATAAAATGTAATTTTTAACAACCTTTAGTGGCGGCCAAATTTGAGGTGATGATATTAACTTAATCGTTTTCTACTCTTCAGGCCCTTTCATTTGATACCCATATTAAAGGGGTTGAGAAAAAATATGTAATCCGCCATCTTGAAGCGGCGGCCATATTGAAATGATTACAATGTTGAGTATTGCACATGGTATTGTCACCAGAACTAAAGGTATATGCAAAATTTCAGCTCAATCGGAAATTCACCAACAAATGGTAGAAAAATAGTTTGCAAATTTTACTGTTTAGTTATTAATTTTATTTTACTGGTTTGTTTGTCTTGTGCGAGTCCCAAATAAACATTTTTCTTTCTTTTTTTCTTCTTTATACTTCACACGAACAGTGCAAGTTAAATAAAAGCTTGTAAAAAGTAAAAAAAAGAATAATATCTGAGCAAAGATTTTTGAACCAATTTATACTTACGTAGTAGGTACCATATTTTACGAAAAAATAAATATTCAGTGCTATGTACAGGGTACCTCATGAGGAGGCTATTTAAATGCAGCCCAGAACAAAAATAACAGTCCATTAGCACTTTATTCGATATCTAATACAATTGATTCATTTTCACCCCTCCGAACTTAAGTTACCGACGTAATCGATTCACGAAGTCGCCACATTCCTTCTTCCCAAAATAACTCTTTCCTACATATTTCGGTGGGAGCAAGCGACCCGATTATTTAATATTGCCCCCATTATGTATTAATTGTTTTGTGTTCTTACCCCGAGGGCACTTAATTTTGTCCCTCATAGGGATGGGATGAGCGTTTAAATAGTCGACTAAATTCAACTTTAGATTTTAAAGGAATATTTGGAAGTATTTTGTGCTTGATTGTTTTAGGTTCTGTGAATTATTTATTTGTTTATAGATTCGCCTGTTGTATAATGTTTTGGTCTAGCTATTGTAGATTCAAGTTATTGTCAAAGATTTGAATCCGTGATTAGTCTACAAATCACTGATTACAAAAATATCACGTTAAGTACATCATCAATAAGATAGGCACAACTGCAAATAGGGACCTTCTGTAGATAAACAAAATTGAAGTTCTATTTCATTAGCAAAAATGTTGCTTATTATTAGGAGGAGCTCGTGGCTAAATATTAACAGCCGCACGGGTCGATCTTCAAGGTTAAGCAACGCTTGCCGAGGTTGGTCTTTGGATGGGTGACCATCTTAACATACCGAGACTCCTCCGTGCCTCGGTAAGCAAGTTAAGCCGTTGGTCCCGGCTGTCATTTGTAGATCTTTGGCAGTCGTTGCGGATAGTCAGAAGCCAGATAATCTGACACCAGTCTTGCCAAGGAGTACCGTGTTACCCAGTTAATGGGTTGTGGAGGTCTGGTAGGCAGCCGCTCCATGTAAAATACTGGTATCCAGTTGAATCCGGTTTGACTGGAAGCCGACCCCAATATAGTTGGGAAAAGGCTAGGCAGATATGATGTTGCTTATTATTCTATCTCAAAAAGGAAATGTGATAAACCTGAATATAAAAACTTTTCTCTCAAGTATAAAGCACAACTTTGTTCTAAATATCCACGGAGCTGCGTATAACTTGAAGCCAAAAAGTGGGTCAAAAGGTAATTTATCTAATAACTGTTTTCTTGACATCCCGTCGCCATGTTAATTCGTTTAAAACATAATTATTTGCGACGAACTCCGCAAATAAATTAAACTTCGCAATTTGTATGCAAAACTCGGGTGAGAAACTTGTTAATTTTGTTATTCATGTTTATTGTAAATACTTTCCGTTAAATAATGTGATAAATTCGGTTTATTTGTGGAATAAATCGTATAATTCTGTATAATGCGATTGTCGCAAAGTCGTTACCACATAAAGTCTTCATGAATGTTTTGACTATGGATGGGTGTAAAAGAAGAAAAAAAAAGCAAAAGAGAAAAAGCTAAATTGGCGAGATGAACTGTATTTTATATCGAAGACATCTGTATCTATACTTAATGTTATAATTGCGGAAGTTGGGATCGGTGGATGTTTCAATCACGTCAGAACGGCTGAACGGATCTTGATGTAATTTGGCAAAGAGGTAAATTATACACTGGAATAACACATAGGATACTTTTTATCCTGGTAGAATGTTCCCTTGGGATAGTTTTCGTTATTCAGGGGCAGAGCCACGGGCGGCAGCTAGTCGTTCATATTTTAGCCTTTGGGTATTGATTGGGATCCAGTCCATCTCGGTATTAAAAAAAGCCGTTCAGCAACAACTCCCTAGCAACGTCTATTTCTGGCCTACCAGGTAGTTTCGAGCCCTATTCTTAAACAAGGCAATTTAGTTCCGAGGAAGGCAAAAAGTTTACCGTTCCGACTCTTTGAGTGCTCGCGAAATTACCCCTGTGATTATCATGTTTAGCCCTCATAGGGGTAGTTGTTAAATCGTGAAAGATATGTGGCTATTTAAAAGCGTGTCTTCATTTCTTTTAGCACTATGTGTCGTCCGCGGTTTAATTCGTGTGTTGGGAGAAGTACCTCATCATCATAAGATCAGTCGAAAGTCGTCCAGTGCTGGATATTGCCCCCGAGCGTCACAGTCGACGAAAAAATTTGACCAGTGCCTACATGTTGCCAATGATGACATAATCTAGCATTGAAATTCGGTCGCGCAAAGACCTACGAAGCGCATGTAGGTACTTACCTAAAAATTATTCTATATTTTTTGTCATAATTCATCTGTGTGCCGGCCGTATTTAATTTAATTTGTTAAGCCTTTATTTGTCTGCCGTATGTCGAACGGTTCATGGGCTAAAGCAACCAGAAAATCCCCGACGACATCGCGGGAGACCCAGGCGAAGATGGCGGGACGAGCTTGACGCCTATCGGCCAGATTGGTCCACGTTTGCCCAAAGCCGGGAGGAATGGAAGGAAGAAAGGGAGGCCTTTGACCTGCAGTGGGACACAATTGGCTAAAATAAATAAATAAGCCTTTATAAAGCCATGGATTAACAAACGTACAGACTTACACATTAATAGTAGAATACAACAATAAATCATTCGCATTTCTCGGCATCCGATTCGGTAAGCCGGCTTCCTCAAACTTGAAACAAGCCTAGGAGTTTAGGATCAAAAAGGGTTTGAGAGATGGCCCTACATATTAGTAACTTTTTTGGTCTTTTTCAAAAGGTTTCTTCTTAGTTACGAAATATTATTTGAATGTTATCCTATTTACCGTATTGTAAGGTATTGTCCCGAATGAATAGCTAAATAATAACAGCCTTACGGGTTGTTCTTCAAAGTTAAGCAACGCTTATCTAGGTATGCGGTGCAGAGAGTAAAGTCCCGCACATCTCCCTTGAAAAGGGAGGATCCTCGGATTAGACAGTTGTTGTGTCTGGTGGGCAACTGCCCGATAGTTGATATTCGAACTGTTGTACATGTTCGAATCGCCCGGAGAACTTTGCTTGCGCGATGCAGGATTTGGTAGTTCGTCGCTGACAGGATAGATGGCGTTGCGGTTCTATTTGTTGCCGTACAAATTTCATTTCGTTATTTTTTATTTCGGCGGCATTGATGCCGCTACCGGCATCGGCAGGTCGATGGGGACCATCCATCATTACCTACCGAGACTCCTCCGTCCCTCGGAAAGCACATCAAGCGGTTGCTCCTGGCTGTCATTAGTTCATATTTGACAGTTACAGTCAGAAGCCAAGAAATCTGAAACCAGTCTTGCCATGGGGTATAATAATACCCCATGGCAAGACTGGTTTCAGATTTCAAAAAATCTCAAAAAAGCGATGGAGCACACAATAGTGTGCTCCATCGCTTTTTGAGATTTTCGAAAAAAACGTTACTGCGACTTGTTTATAATTCGTTTTTTTCTAGGTTATGCGATAAGTCAAACCTCATACTGTACAGGTAGTCAAAACCACATTAATCTTCATTGTTCTACTCAGACCTACTATAAACTACAAAGTAATCATTATAACACAGACGCTTAATTTGCTCTTATTTCTTCCTATTCATTGTTATTCCACCAAGACATGACGTAAACGAAGTTAAGTAGACTCTCAGTTATCTTCAAGCTCGTGATCACGTATTGGTGAGCAGCATCCCAAGTGGAGGCATACTAAAATGTTGCCGTTAAAGCTAGTAAAAGCCACTTGTGGCTAGAACGTGTGGCGACTGAGAGATGAAGATTTTGCAAGTTTTATTGTATAGCACTTATGTGTAAATATATGTAGATCAGTTTCGAATGTTTTTTTTTCCCTTAGCCTATTGTGTCCCACATATGGGCAAAGGCCACCCCCATATCCTTCCAGATATTCTTTTCTTGCGCCACCTCGAACCAGCCTTCGCGGTGTGCATCCAGATCATCTCGCCACCGCTTTCTGGGCCGGCTTCGGCGACTCCGTCCATCCTCTGGCACCCATTGCGTGGAGACTTTTGCATGCGGCTGGCGTGACCTGCCCAGTCCCATTTCAGCCTGGCAGCTTTTTTATACCCTGTACTCTTCTACTCTATGAATGTTATAGGTATCATATAATCAACAGCAGCATCTTGCTTTCAACTAACATAGTCGCGGATTTTTCCTTAAGTAGCAAAGGACATAGTTGGGTGGTAAAGGGAGAGGGGGGAGGCTTTGCTCAATAATGTGACAAAACAGGCGAGATAGATAGTTAGAAATTGGCGCTCCTTTCATTATATGTCTGTTTACGTTCGTACGTATCATTTAATTATCCTTTAACCTTTTGAACGCCATTGTTACGTACATGACAAGAAAGCGCGTGCCCTGTACGCCAAACGTAACGAATTTGTGATAAAAAGTACGGCAAATTTGTGGCTTGGCGTCAAGGGCACGCCGATGCGTTTATGTTCTGGCGTTCAAACGGTTAAATCTCTTGGGTCATCCGTTTGTTTCTGTCTTTATACGAAATAAAAACTTGGAAAACAAAGTTTAAAGTAAATCAGAATTTACTCTGTGCAACTAAGAACAGTCTACTTAACTCGTCGCCACCCCTTAACTACTAAGTAGGTAGAGGCACATGAATTGTAAAAATATCTACTTATACAACGTGTAACAGAATAAACGCAATACATTTTAATGGGTCATTGTACTCATCATTATGAACAACTTTTAGTATAGGACCACTACAGAAATCCTGAAATAAAATTGATTCCCCCATACATTTCTGCGCGCATAACTCGACAAAATGTACTGAACGGCTGTTTTTATTAGGTGGTGGTCCCATAGTAAAATTTGCTCCCCTTAAGGTATTGCGTTTATTCTGTTACACGTTGTATCTACGGAAATTAAAAGCACAATCACTGTTTTTTTTTCAAGTTTGAATATCTCAAATTGTACAAAATAATAACTATGTAGAATAATGACATTCTCTTCTTCTAGAACTACAAAAACACTGAACGACTGATTCCAATTATTCGGCATGTCCCAACACTCAAGTGATTATTCGGCATGTCCCAACACTCAAGTGATTAATACCAAACCCAACAATAGAAGGAATTTGAGTACGTTTTACAACTAATTACAGTCGAGTCGGTAATTTATATTTGTTTGATATTTATTGAGGGTAGGTCGACAAGGTTGTGACTGTTACGCCTTCAGAATTTCCGATAGCTCTACTTGTTTTGTTGACTTCCAAAATGTTAATGGGAATATTTTTGGGTGATTTAGGTTCCAAGCGTTAGTGGATTAAAGTTTTCATATTAATTATGTTATTATGGCAATTATGAATTGTTGGTATTTGGGTGAAAGGTTCCGTAAATTATTTCTGTGTTGTTTTAGTGGGTCAAACGAGAAGGATCTCGATTGACCCACTAAAACAACACAGAAATAATTTACGGAATTATTTCTTACGTAATAATTTACGGAATCCAATGGACATTTACATAGCGTTTTCATATGTTTAGGCCAAATATCAGTTAGCGGAACCCTAAGACCAGCAGAGATCCTCTGTCGGCTGAAATGACTAACGAATGTTAAGTACCTAAGCAAATCTAAGGCCACTTTTCCACCTTCAACCAGCTTGCATGCAAGTTGATTTACATTACGGGCTACCGAGGTATTGAGATCAATCGCTCGATCGTACCCCATGTAATTAAACTAGCATGCAAATTTCTTGCAGGCGGAAAGGCGGCCTAAGCTATTAACTACTAATGTACTCACATTAAAACGTCAAATTCGTCATCAAATTTAAACGGTTTTTAATAGCTATATAGGTACTAAAACCTAGCTATTAAAAACCGTTTTAATTTGATCTCAAAGTCGTAAATTGACCTTCATCACAAAACTCAAGCGCGTCTACAAATCCTAGAACCATAACCAAGCTTCCATAAACATCCATTCTACCCTTCAAGCAGCTTGAATGCTTTAAAATCACCGCTTCATTCAGCTGTTGGCTAAACAAACTAAAATCTTGCACATTCAGCTCTTTCGCTGAGGTTCCACGGCAAACATGGGAGAGGCAGCGATTTTGTACTTGTGACATCAAAAGAAGGCGGGGTGACAACTTAACGACGGCGGTTGGGACAGTCCTCTTTCGTTTTTTTTCAGGTTTGATCTTGTAGTAAAATATTTTATCAGTCCACATAAACTGGCGACCAATTAGCTGTCTGGTCTACAATTTATCTGTTTTGGTGGGATAGTTAAATCATTGGTCTTTATTTTTTCTGGAACGACCAATGAGAGCTTTGTTTCCAGGTTTACTATCACACGAAAACAGATAAATTGTAGACTTGTTCTCTGATTGGTCGCCATTTTATTATAATCCACAATTTTTGGAATGACTTCGCGAGATATCAAATTTTGATGCGCAAAAATGTATTCCAAATGTTCAGTTGACAATTTATCGAGAGTTTACAATCTCTCAAGTTATTTTATAATTTTACGGAGTTTGCTATTTTCCGATGACATATATATTTATAATCTGCGTCAAAATGCCATTACTTGTCCAACGGAGAGTTTGTAATAAATATACATATATTTTACCCTTTTACAAAATTCGTTTTGACATCTTCAATGCAATGCGTAGATTTTGTTTTGGTATTGAATTAAACTCTTCACTTTCCTTAAACAAAAATCTTGAGCGTCCTTCAAAATTGACCCTTGACCTGTTAACAGAGCCAATTGTTATTCCCTTCTAAAATGAAATATTTAAGTTCGAATCGATGTAAAATCTTCCACTTAAGTCTTTCAAGTTAAGTGCTGCTGAAAACGTGGAAGGGTTCCAACTTCCAAGTGCTGATGGAATCAATTACAATTCCTATTGTTTGTAGCTACCCAATGTATTTCATCTGTCGTTCTTATTTCGAGGCGCCTTGATTTTATTGGGTAAATGCTAAAGTCAAAGGTAACCCTTCATTGTTTTATAAAGAACTAGCTGTCGCCCACGGCTCCGCTCGCGTGAGTGTCGAAAATTATCCCTAGGGAACATACTCCTTGAGATAAAAACTATGTCCTTCCCCGAGACTCAAACAATCTCTATACCAAATTTCATCAAAATCGGTCCAGACGTTTGCGCGTGAAGAAGTAACAAACATACACACACACTCAAACTTTCGCCTTTATAATATTAGTATCAGTAATACTAGTAAGTACCTCTTCACATCTTAACGGCTGAACGAATAAAGACGAAACTTGATACACGAGTAGACCATGTCCTGGAATAGGATATAAAATACTTGCTACCCCGCGAGTAAGCTCCCTTAGGCCCATTTTTTGGCTTGAGCTTAACTTTAAAAATACCCTGCTGGTATTGTTTCGTTGAACCTATTAGTATATAAGTGTGTGTTGTATATTAGTGTTATGTTGGGTGCATTGTGCTCACATAATATAATCAATTGATCAATTTATCTATACAAAAAATTGTAAAACTTATATTTGAGAAGAGTAACTATGGAGTTTCTTGTCCGTTCTTCTCCATAAGAATCTACTTTTTGCGAATGGACAACTAGAGTCACTAATATTTTAATTTCAAACTGTAAATTTGACGTTCAAAAGTACCTTGTAATGGTCTAGTTGCAATAAATGAATTGACTTTGACTTGACACGGGCGAAGCCGCTTGCAAAAGTTAGTTTATGTTGAATGAAAGTGATAGCATGTGTTTGCTCTCTGTCTCAGTTTTCCAAGAAATGTCTCACCAGAAACGTGGTCACCAAAACACTTTACCTGACCATGTTTATTTACACAAACCTTGAGAACCTCCATTTTGAAACCAACATCTCCAGTGTCCGACATTTCTTTCAGCACAAGTTGGCGACACTACGACACTCGTTACGAAACATTTGGGTCTCGTCTAGCTCCGAGCGAGTTTTTGCTAACTCTTTGATACCTCACGCAACACCCTCTTTTGGTACACTTTTAGGCTCTTTTAGGCAGTTTGAGGCACCAAGGACTCTTTGAGAATAGTTAGTGCCAATTTTATGGAAAAGAGGGTGTCTAGTGGAAGGTGGGTTGGAATGAGGTCAGTGTTTCTTTGATAGGAAGTTACATAATTTATGTTTCTGTATTTTTAAGGCTGTGCCAATTTTTATCAGATTTCGTGGTAAGGAAGCAAGCAAATGGTGAACGTGATACGGTACTTACTAAAAATATAATAATTCTACCAAGGAGTTTCACATTACTGGAAAAAATAAGCTGAATGATCAAACCTCCTTGAAAGCGCTTTTGCTCAATATGTTTGTCTCATTTTAATACTAAAGAGAACATGAGGCGAAAGATGTAGTTCTAATTTTCATCACGCGAACGTGGTGCCATTTGCAAATTCGCGCTATTTTCATACAAGAAACGTCAAAGATTGTTGCGACTTTCCGACTGATATCTCTAAAAACTTAAAGTTTGTTTCATTACCTATAATGTACAGTTTTCTCGCAAATATGTTGAAAAACGTTGTATGGCACACGTACGGAAATTGGCTTTTACAAACTCGTGACTATACATTCGTCTACTCGTAAAAAATCAACTTACCGCACTAGTATCATAAATTTTTTGCCTGCCTGACCCTTTAAGAGCAAGCCGAATTCCATATATCGGACACAAATCCTAATTTTTTAGTCGTTTAACTTAACTTTTTGCAAATAGATGTTGAATCTTAGCGCATTGAGAAATAAGTCCACTTCAAAAGACGGTCATTATTATTTTCCGTAAAGAACTTTCTTTACCTTCTGACTACAGATACTTACCTGTTCCGAGAGATCATAGGTACCTTCTACGAGAGCCAATTAGTGGTCCATTGTACAAGATGATATAAGAGGCAATTAACAAACTATTCATGAAAAGAGGATCCCGAAGCTAAAGTATATTTGTAGCACGGTTGGCGCAGTGGTTGAGCGATCGACTGCTGCGCTGCGTGTCGCGGGTTCGATTCCAGCACGGAACAATTATATGTATGGCCTACAGATACTTGTTCCGGGTCTGGCTGTTTGTGTATTTGACTTTGTATGTTTGTAAACGCACCCACGATACAGGAGAAATTCCTAGTGTGGGGCAACGTTTTTTAAAAAAAAAGAAAGAAAGATATGCTGAATTTTGACGTGGGAAATACCTTTTTTTAAGGATGGGAAATCATCAAATGACTGCGGAAGGAGTGTCAGACTCTTGCTGATTATAACCCATCCGTGTTCCTTCTAATGGTCTTTGCGTTCCAGGGCCGCAAAGGCTCTTTCAAACAAAAACCGGATGGGTTTATTATTGAATTATAAAATATGGGTAGACTGAAACTTTGAAGGCACAGAAAGCTCGATTTGGCTGAAATTTGTGACGATATTAAATGTTTAACATTTCAAATGTATGGTTCTTTAGAAAATATTATGAAAGGACTTGACGTGGTCTCTACCCAGCAGCGAAACAATGTGTTCTATGGTACCATTATCTTTTGAACAGATTGAATCTATTCTCAAATGCTTGATTGAATGATTTGCGGTTGATATTTTAAGCAACCAATTGCATCAACTAATGCGGGCCATACACGTTCAAGTGATTTCTTCGAACAGGCTGGTTCAAACAGTTTTATCAAATTGGCATGAATGGCCCACATAAAAAAGAAAACAAGTTTATTTTCGCAAAGCTTGAAGCACACCACAAAAAAAAACAAATTAAAACAAAATAAATAATCTATACAAGTTAAGAAATATTATTACATAACGCTCAAAACAGCCATCGCTCAGCATAATGCTGGGTCTCGTGTTGCCCACAGCCATTCTGTCTTTACAAATGGCAAGTTCTTTTAAAAATTCCACACATTTTTAAAAATGACAAAATAAAACATAACAATCAACCTACTTCTATACCAAATCCTCTTAAGCAGTTATACTATTTATACTATACTAGCTGTCGCCCTCGGCTCCACCCGCGTTAATGTCGAAAATTATCCCAAGGGAACATACTCCCAGGATAAAACTATCCTATGTCCTTTCCCGGGACTCAAACAATATCTATACTAAATTTCAACTAATTCGGTCCAGCCGTTTGCGAGTGAAGAAGTAACAAACATACGCACACACTCACAAACTTTCGCCTTTATAATATTAGTGAGATGAGGTATATAGCATACTCTTAAACATAAATTTTATATTATCCATTGTACCATAGATTAGTGCAGTAATAAATCGTGTCTGTAAGCATGTGCGGGCGCTGTAAGGGCGCACTCGTATCCGTTGGTAATTTATTAGATTATCTCCGGCAGGGAGATTAAAAATGTGCCAGGAATTAATGGCTAATTGTTTGTGTGGATAGGTGGAAAAGGTTTTGTATAAAGCTGGCTGGGTCTCCGGTTTTTAACGGTCTTCAAAAAAAAGGAGGAGGTTCTCAATTCGGTTGTTTTTTTTTTCTGTTTGTTGCTTCATAACTCCGTTATTTATGAACCGATATGAAAAATTCTTTCCGATTGGTCCTATATGTTGATGCATAATTTCTTTAAAATCGGTTCGGTAGTTTGGTTTTTAAATCAAAATAACTGGAAAAAATATTTCATCGAAGTTAACGAAATTGCGTATTTTGCTTTCCTGTGGCTTTCTAGTGGTGTTAACAACACCACTGGAAAGTCACAGGTCACACACAACACTGGTGTTGGGTATATAAAATATTATAACTTGTAGTTATAATATTTTTCACTTTTTAATGGTACCGGTTAATGGTTCGACCCGGTTCGACCCGGATGTGTTTTTTTTAAGTAATGTGTTTTCTTATTTGTCTGCCTTATTGCAACTATTATGGGGTTGGCTTCCGTTCTGAGGTCTAAGGCCGCGTTTCCACCTGCAAGCAACCGGCATGAAAGTTTATTTTTTTTTACATTGCGGGGCAAGATCGGGCAATCGATCACATTAGCCCGTAAAGTAATGCTACTTGCATGCTAACTGGTCTTTGTGTGTGTGTCCTCTCTTTCTAATACAAATATGTTTCTACAAAACAGAAATTACTTTGTCTCCATGTCATAGAGATGTCTCTGTCCTGGCGCTTGGAACCTTTTTTAAGGTAATTATGTAGATATGGCAACGCTCATATGTTTGGGGTTCCGTACCAAAAGGTAAAAAAAGGAACCCATATAAGATCACTCTCTTGTCCGTCTGTCCTTGTGTCACCACCGATTTTTCTTAGGAACGGGTGGACCTAGCGAGTTGTAATTCATACCAGATACTGAGGTCTATAGTCCCTATTAGTTGTGAAAAAATCAAAAAAATCACTCAAGGTCCTGAGTCAACACGATAAAAAGATAAGGGCAAATTTAGATTTTCGCGAAAACTTGTAGGTACCTACCAAAATTTACCTTAACTTTCAACTTTTTTTATTTTTCGGAATTTTATAGTAGAAAATTCAAGGGTGTCACCTTACATACATAGTTGACGCCTGCCACCAATAAAAATGATACCAATATTATTATGGCGGTACAATGGGTAGATACGGAACCCTCGGCGCACGAGGTCGACTCGCAATTGACCGGTTTTTTACAGTTGTTTCCACAAAAACCTCCATGGTTTTATTCTATGTTGTCCTGGGATGTGTAAAATTATTCCGTACACAATTTTGATAATAATAAATCAGTGGTCCTGTGGTCACTGCTGCGGTATGTCGAATTAGTAACTACAATTCTGTGTCGTGTGCGATAGCAATATTGTGATTGCGTTTGCACCGCATCAATGGACTTGCGGTCGAAAACTCACTATCATGGCTGCCGGTCGTTGTTTTTGTTCTAAAATGACGCAAGCCATTGTACACAGCTTTGCTTTGTTGTGTTAAAAAACGGTTAATTTGACGTTAGTAGTAATTAACGGTGGTTCTATACCTACGTACTTTTATGTTCGATGAACAAGTATCATCAAACATAAATCGAGGCACGTTAATCTAGCTCTTCAAATATTTTGGTTCGATTTCTAGCAATAGTTACAACGGTCTATTCGTTCGATCTTGCTCGAATGAACGTCAAGACGTCGAGCATGTGCGCACGTTTGGACTTAGCATTAAGCTATAATATCTTGTACGTCTGTAGATTATAGGCGTCGTCCTAATACATAGCGATCATTGCGAGAATACGCGATCGTCGCGTTCATTTGTACGGCATTTGTATTTTAGGACGATGCCTCATTGTTATAATGCTGGCACTTCACTTGGCCTATTTGCACAAATATTCGCCTTACTTCGTTGCTAAAAAAAATACCTTTATTTCCATAACTTTAGGGTATATTTTCTATTGTCCAAGTAACGCAAATATTAAGGCAAATACGCCAAGTGAAGTGCCTCCTTTACATAAGTTGCCACAAATGTCTGCTTTTGTACCTAAGGGTTGTTACCACACCAATATATCGATCGTCGATCGATGCCATTGATCGACATCGATCGACGTTGATCGATTGGTGTGGTAGCTTTGGCTGATCGACGGATACCGGGCGATAAACAATTGATCAACCGCCGATCGATCGATTGGTGTGGCAACACCCTAAAATTGGAACTTAATTCCTCCAAACCTTGCAGCTTGCAAGCTTAATCCGACTCCTTGACAATCCAACAGTGCTTTTAGGTCACTGGCATAAATGAAATAAATGATTTGAGTTTCCTATAAGAATATTCGTCTAGTTTTTGTCAACAAAGAAACAGTTAATTTATCTTCTGATATTATGAGATGAGTGTTTTCAGCACTTAGAAGAAGTGAAATAAATTATCCAGCACACCCTTAAAATGACGTCATTATACAGGAAACCTAAGTGCGTGTTCAGACCGCGCGAAATTTATGCGTTTGTCGCGCGTCACGGCGTTTCCGCTGCGGATAGACGGACGGCCGGCTAATGTGCGTCCCGCGGATAATTTACGAGACACACGCGATTTGCCGGCTTAATTATATGTTGTGGTCACATAATTAGTGTGGTAAGCGCTTTATAAAGTGATTACAATTTTTTTGCGACGTTTTTTTGCCATGACGGTGATTTTGTTATCTGTGTTGAGTTCTAGTTTTTTCCGTCTCTCATTTGTAGATCTTTGACAGTCGTTTATGGGTCAGAAGCCACCAGGCACCAGTCTTGCCAAGGGGTACCGTGTTACCCAGTTCATGGGTTGTGGAGGTCAGTCAGGCAGCTGCTCCATGTAAAATACTGGTATTCAGTTGCATCAAGACTGGAAGCCGACCCCAATATATTTGGGGAAAGGCTAGGCAGGGCGATTGATTGATATGATATTAAAATTGCCCATGAATATTCTATGGTAAAAGATCCACCATTCAATTGGCCAAGTTTTGGTATAGGTGAACTTGTGAACCTAATGAAGTTAGAAAATAGACGGCTTCAAGTGTGCAAGACAGAGAACGAAGTTATGTGTGTTATAGTTTCAAAATTGTATTCATATGAATCTACGCTTCGATCATTTATGTTATTGATTATTTTTACTAGTGTTCGCCCAGCCATAGTTTTTTATTAATTGAACGTTTTTTTTAAACATTATTATAATTAGTTTTCTGCACTCCGTCTACATATAAACTTTAACTGTGCCAAATTTCCAAGTCCTCGTTTTAGGTGTAAAAGTAATGAATTTCCTCCTTTTTAATTAGTTAGGATCATCTATTTCATCAATACAAAAAAGTTGAACTTGGACAAATCAATAAAATTCAAACTGTTCCTCAAAGTTCAGCCCTCCGAACCCTCCCATTGCAATGTCCCACGATCCGTGACGACGGCAGTCCCACCATTCGAAACATCCGTCCGGTAGACCGAAAGTTTTACTAGTCCTGAAGTTTCACGAACTAATAGAACTAGTTTCTGTTCGTTTTAGTTTGGGATAATGTAGGTAGGCTTATAATGTTAAGCAAAAACATTTATGCTCTGTATTTAATTTTTGTGCCATGTTGTATGCAAATAAATTTTATTCAATTCTTTTCTATAATAAAGCTGAAGAGTTCGTTTGTTTGTTTGTTATAAGGCGCTAATCTCTGGAACTACCAGTTGGATTGGAAAATTAATTCTTTGGATATGATAGCCACATTCATGTGGAAGGCTATAGGCTAAACGGGAACGGGAAATTCCCACGGGAACAGGAAAAAACTGGATATGCGCAAACGTAGTCGCGGGCAAAACCTAGGTCCCTTATAAGTGGCCCATACAGTAACCGCGCCTTTTCCAGATTGAGGAGTGTAGCTTTCTGGCTGTAAAGGAAATTTGTAGTGGGATTAAAATTGTTTTACTTGATATGAAATGCATAGGATTTTGCTTATGAGATTTTATCAAAAACTCTGCGTCACATTTTTCATGAATGATCAATTATAATTATCGACCGCCGAGAGTAGAAAATAATATCGCTATTAAAAAATAGGGGTTGGTGATGGAAGGGTGAAAATTTAGGGTTGTATGTATTTTTAATTGCCAGGGTTGCGGAATTTTGTTCGAAAGAGTCACCGCGGCCCTGGAACGCAAAGGGCTTTAGAAGGAACACGGCTGGGTTTTAGTCAATAAGAGTCTGACACGCCCTTCCGCTCCACCCAGAGCGGAAGAAGTCATTTGATGATTTCCCATCCTTAAAAATAAAAAATATGTATTTTCAATGCCATATTATAAAAAAATAAAAATAAATATTTTGTACAATTTTTTTTTTAATGTTAGGGATGGACAACCCTTATCACTTAGGGGTATGAAAAATAGATAGTAGCCTATTCTCAGACCTACTGAATATGCATAAAAAATTTCATAAAAATCGCTCAAGCCTTTCGGAGGAGTATGGTAACTAACATTGTGACACGAGTATTTTATATATAAGAAAAATTAACCATGAGTACTCCATCTAAACACGAAATAATCAACAAAATAGCTATCTTTCAAACCAGTCTATATACCTCCATTTGTAAAATTTCAATACAATGGCACACGTTTCAAACGTTCATACGATATATCTCCAGTAAACATATTCTGACAGAATACTACGATATTTCATCGCATATGTTACAAGATGTTTGTTCAAAGAGAAATCCTTTAAAATGTTGTTTTAATCTTGTTAATGTAAGAGTTGGGGAGTTTTACGGGTGTGTGTAGATAGGAGAGTAAGAACAATGGCGGATATTTTGTGAACGCTTGCCAAGGTTGGTCTGTGGATGGGTGATCTTAACTTAACGAGTTTCCTCCGTGCCTCGGAAAGCACACGAAGCCGTTGGTTCCCGCTGCCATTTCTAGATCTTTGGCAGTCGTTACGAATTGTCAGAAGCCAGTAAATCTGACTCCAGTCTTGCCAAGGAGTACCATGTTACCCAGTTAATGGGTTGTGGAGGTCTAGTAGGCAGCCGCTTCTCGTAAAATATTGGTATTCAGCTGGATCAGGTTTGACTGGAAGCTGACCCCAATATAGTTGGGAAAAAAGGCTAGACAGATGATGGTTTTCACACCAGTCTTGCCAAGAGATATCGTGTTACCCAGGGCGGGAAGTCTTGACATAGATACCGATCGCCTTTTTTTTTTTTTTTTAAGGATGGGATATCATCAAATGACTTCTTCCGCTCTGGGTGGAGCGGAAGGGCGTGTCAGACTCTTACTGACTAAACCCATCCGTGTTCCTTCTAAAGCCCTTTGCGTTCCAGGGCCGCGGTGACTCTTTCGAACAAATTGCAACCCTGGCAGGCTCTGGCCCTAGCGGGCCCCGTCTTGTATGCTGACATCTCTTTGAGGCGCGCCCGAAACACAACGCGCCATCGACCCGGGCCTGGTGGTAATCGGACAGCGAGCCACCCAACGCTCGCCGTCCGCAGGCCCGCGCCTACGGTAGCCGGGGATCGCCCTGCGACTCCCGACGCCCGGGGCGTCTTCTCCTGTAGCGGCGGTTGGGGCGAAGGCCTTGCCTTTCCCTCGCGCGGCCCGCCTCCTCCTTCGCTAGCATTACTGCTTCGCAGAAGGAGGTGACCGCTTCCCAAGCCTCCTCCTCCGGACCATGGATTCAACCAGGGGCGGACGCGAGAGGTCGCCGCTGTCGGAAATACCGATCGCCTACTGACCGAATTCGGTCGTTCATCTGTAGCTGTAACTGTTACTCTAATTTATTTATTGGTAAAATAATATGGTAATAAACATCTAGTAAACGGAAATATCTAGGATTTGGATTTGTATTTTTATTTACTGTTGTTATTAACGGGAGTAACTTTATCTAACTTATCAATTGATATTACTCTTCAAGTTCTAAGGCCGTCCATACACAGTCAATTTCGAACGCAATTTCCTTTTTGGAATTCGGTTAAAAAATCCGTTTGTTTTGTCGTATCACTGTTTTACGAACTCTAAAATCTTATTCAAACACGTTGTTCTCAATATCGCAGGCAAGTAAGGTGTTCTATTCCCAAGTTGATGTTGTCTAAACACAGCCTTAGAAACAGAGTAGATAGTGTACTTGCACTGTTTGTGTACGTAACTTTGTACGTGTCAACGTGTTCGTTGTTGAGTTTAAGTTTTAATTATTGAACTACTCTTTAACTTGTAACGGATGGGGGAATTATTTTAGACAAATCTTTTAAATAAATATTATTCTGTTTGAAGCATAATTATATTTAGTTTGTTTTACAACACTAAATAAAAAAGGTGATGTTATCTGTGCGCATTTAATAAACCAGAGTAAAATCTAAATTCTTTATGCAGACATTATTATGCAATGAAATTCTTGACCTGCGCAATGCACTTAATAATTTTTGTTTTTGTTATTTGTTTTGTGGGATAGTGTTATTTGTGAGTTAATGTGAGTGGGGCGTAAACAGCTATATTCTCTTAAACAGCCTTTTCCCACACCTCCAACTTGAAACCCAGACGCAACCTTTCACAGACCCCGGATAGCTGTAGGTACACCTATCAACAATACCTCGTCCACTGCTCACCCGACAATGCAATACATTTCCTCCATGACGTACACCGGCGGCAATTCATCACGCCTCCCTATAGTGTCCATGACAGATCGATGTTGCAATTTCCTGCCGCTAGGTGGCGCACTAGCCTTTTTGTTTTGGAATTTAGAACGCGTATGAATTGATAGATGACCAATGGAAATAGAGAGCGGTGAATGAATGAAGTTTTTGTGTGATCGAGCTATTTGTCAGTGGTTTTGTTCTTTGTAGGGTAGTTCTGAAAGGTTGACAGAAGTTGGATTTTTTTCTAATTTGTGTTTTGTTTTTTGTTTCAGGTAAGTGCTGAGTTCTCCTTTAATTCTGTAAACGTTTTCACGAAGCTTTTTGGTAAGTATATAATATGAAACTAGCTATCTTATTTATTTACACTTTATGTACAATAGTGGTACATGGGCGGACTTAATGCATCAATGCATTCTCTTCCAGTCAACCTTCGGGTTATAAAGACTATACTGTGGTAGGTGTATAATAAATTTAAAATAGAATTTTAACGTTTTGGAAAGAATATACAAATAATATATAAAACTAATAAAACACAGATATATGCTTAAAAAAAACGTGTGCGTCTCGGGACGCTTGACAGAAGAGGTAACTTAAACTAATCTAAGTTGAACTATTTAATATGGGAAAGCGTCTTTCCGAAATACGACTAGCGCTGTGGGTTAGAGTGAGAGAGGGATAGCCTGCCTACCGCTGCTATATGCGTGAGAGAAAGGGAAGCCAGACAGATTGGCGCCGTAACGCGTTACGTTACGAAGCGGTTTACCCTCCCATAAGAAGTTATCACTTCAATAATAAAGTGATAAATATGATATATAATAATACTAATATATACTAGTCTACAAAAGTTACTTATAATAGTCCTCCCGACCGATTTCGGCCATGGTGGCGGGTGGCGGCCAATCTCAACGGAGACTAGCCATCGGCGCGGGACACATTATAGTGCACAAGTGTGTGCGCAAGCAATGATAGCCTGCCAGAGTTGCGGAATTTGTTCGAAAGAGTCAACGCGGCCCTGGAACGCAAACGGCTTTAGAAGGAACACGGATGGGTTTTAGTCAGTAAGAGTCTGACACGCCCTTCTGCTCCACCCAGAGCGGAAGAAGTCATTTGATGATTTCCCATCCTTAAAAAAAAAAAGGCTTCTCCGTGCCTCGGAAAGCACGTTAAGCCGTTGGTCTCGGCTGTCATTTGTAGATCTTTGGCAGTCGTTATGGATAGTCAGAAGCCAGATAATCTGATACCAGTCTTGCCAAGGAGTACCGTGTTACCCAGTTAATGGGTTGTGGAGGTCTGGCAGGCAGCCGCTCCACGTAAAATACTGGTATTCAGATGAATCCGGTTTGACTGAAAGTCGACCTCAATATAGTTGGGAAAAGGCTAGGCAGACTTTTTACAGAATTGTTTTTTGTTTAATTTAATTTTTTACTCCTTTTTTACCTCCTAATAATGTATTCCTACTTGATAGCATTTCGAGCAGTAACATATTATTATCGAACTTGCCCAAATCTGTTGAGTACCTTTCAGCAACTTTACTTTACTGATATTTAACTCACACAAAATAAACAAGGTATCCATTTAATTAAAAGCAACAATGTTCCAGTACCAAGCTGTTAGCAGTCCACGGCACTTTAATGAACATACCTCCAGTATTTATGTGGTCATAAAGAGATGTAATGATACTGCACAATGTACAATGATGACCTGGATGACAAGAATGAGAGATACACTCTGTGTTCTGAGACGCTAACATCGGAGGAAACCGATATGTCCTAGAACCATTTTTCTCTACAGGGTGACTGGTTAGTGCGTTCTTTCCGACTCCGACAATTTAGGGTCCAAGTTGAGTTGTACCACGTACCATCAAAATAATACCTTGTTGGGACAAAAACATAAAAAAAGTCACAAGGCTTCCTTTCATGATGTAGGTGAGCACTAAGAAGAGATATTTGGAAATTGGAAAAAAGGGTGCTTTTCACCAGAGATGTGCGAGGATGCGTAGCGAGGGATGTGTTTGTTAAGAACTAATAGAATCGCTTCATTTACCTAGCCTTGCTCTTCGCAGCTCCGGTGGAAACGGCTTAGCTACGCGAGATTTTTGTACGTACAGAACAAGCGAAGGATGGGTACTTGGGATGTGTCCGAGAAATGTGTGCTAGGGATGGACGCGAGCGGGAATCTGCTTGCATCGCATCTGAAAAGAGTCCACTACACATCCTCGCACCGGTCATCTGCGCTACTTTTCACAGCGTTGCTCCGCATCCTTGCGCACACGCACCCTAAAGGGGGTGAAAATGGTTTTTACTGAATCTGCGCAAACAAAGTCACGGGCAAAAAGTAAGTACTTCATAACACCTCTGATTATGCGATCCAAGCCTTTCAATTAATTAATCGAACTCACAGCTCAACTTCTACCTCCATTTGGCACAAGGCAAAGCCCTTAAACCAGTCATTTCACTTGCTAACCCAAGCAAGATCAACAGGTACAAACAAACTAGTGCCAAGACAATGCCGTACGTGTGGTACTCTGGGCGCTGACAGTCGAGTGCCTGCCAAATGTACATAGAACAGTAATTGTGTTTTGACTGACTATTGTTACAACTATATGGATAGAAAAGAAAAGAGAGGAGCTCGTGGCTAAACAATACCAGCCGCTAGAGTCGATCTTCAAGGTTAAGCAACGCTTGCCAAGGTTGGTTTGTGGATGGTTGACCATTTTAGTATGCCGAGTTTTCTCCGTGTCTCGGAAAGCACGCTAAGCCATTGGTCCCGGCTGTCATTTGTAGATCTTTGGCAGTCGTTACGGATTGTCAGAAATCAGTAAATAAATCTGACTCCAGTCTTGCCGTGTTACCCAGTTAATGGGTTGTGGAGGTCTGGTAGGCAGCCGCTTCACATAAAATACTGGTATCATTCATCATCATATTGTTCGAAAAGGTTAGACAGATGATGATGATGATATGGAAAGATAAGAACCTAATTCCCTGCCGGATTCGTGTCTCCTGATAGCCAGAACCTAGGGGTCTTTGAGTCAAGAAGTTAACGCATCGGCGCCAGAGCATAAACGCATCGGCGTGCCCCCCGACATTCGCCGTATGTTTTGTCACATATTTGTGACGTTTGCCGTACAGGGCACGCGCTTGCTTGTCACGTATACGTGACAATGGCGTTCAAAAGGTTAATATGTAGGTTACTTCTAGCCAAGCGTCCACCATAAGGTGAGATAGTGGACAAACGTGAGCCCGTCAATACTAAAAAATAAATGGAGAAAACTGGAGCATTCGGATGTTTTAATTGAAGTGTTTTTTGGGCTTATAGCCAAGTATTGCTATAGGTGAACTTGTGAACCTAATGAAGTTAGAAAATAGACGGCTTCAAGTGTGCTAGACAGAGAACGAAGTTATGTGTGTTATAGTTTCAAAATTGTATTCATATGAATCTACGCTTCGATAATTTATGTTATTGATTATTTTTACTAGTGTTCGCCCAGCCCCATTCGACCATAGTTTTTTTTATTAATTGAAGGTTTTTTTTAAACATTATTATAATTAGTTTTCTGCACTCCGTCTACATATAAACTTTAAATGTGCCAAATTTCCAAGTCCTCGATTTAGGTGTAAAAGTAATGAATTTCCTCCTTTTTAATTAGTTAGGATCATCTATTTCATCAATACAAAAAAGTTGAACTTGGACAAATCAATAAAATTCAAACTGTTCCTCAAAGTTCAGCCCTCCGAACCCTTCCATTGCAATGTCCCACGATCCGTGACGACGGCAGTCCCACCATTCGAAACATCCGTCCGGTAGACCGAAAGTTTTACTGGTCCTGAAGTTTCACGAACTTAGAACTAGTTTCTGTTCGTTTTAGTTTGGGATAATGTAGGTACGTAAATATTACTGTGAAAGTATTTTATTTTTCCAATGTCCTTTTTTTATTTCTGAGTCTGAACATTTTGAAGTGATAACTTCTTATGGGAGGGGCGCTTCGTAACGTAACGCGTTACGGCGTCAGTCTGTCTGGCTTCCCTTTCTTTCACGCATACGGCAGCGGTAGGCAGGCTCTTCCTCTCTCACTCTAACCCACTGTCGTGCTAGTCGTATTTCGGACAGACGCTTCCCAAATTAAATAATTCAACTTAGATTAGTTTTAGTTATCACTTCTGACGTTTTTTTCAATGTAAGCCTGGATTAACACATGTATTTTGGGTTTTTCTCGGTCATTACTTTTTTCAGGAGGATGGAAGGTAAAAGACTTGTTTGCACTTGTTCGGTGTTTATAGCAAAATAAAATGAATTGTCAATTTGTCTTCAGGTTTTATGATATACGACTTTTATAACGAGACCAGAGTTGGCAGATAGATAACGCAGCATAAAAATCTGAGAGATAGATTTTTATGCTGCGTTATCTATCTGCCAACTTCTCATTCTTTTATTTTCAGTTGAAGCATCTAACTTAAGATAGCCCTCATTACCAATATTTTATCATAATCAATCTTTGTTATTCTATACTAATTCAGACACAAAACCAAACGATTCCAAATACAGGAAGTATTTGGAATCGTTTAGCATCCAATAACCCTTCGCTGCCACTGCCTCGTGATCCGCGGCCCCGTGAGATCTCTACCACAAAATTGAAAGAAACAGAAGGTCGACTTCATACAACGATCGAAAACACACGCACACATAGACTCACTTCACGTATAGCGAGTGCACTCGCGATCGTCATTTGTTTGAGATCGTCGTATGTACGCGTCGCGTGGGCGTGCGCCTTTTTTCGCTCGTCGTGGAACGTGCAGGAACTATAGATAGTAGCACAGAAGTAGAAATGTTAAATATTTATGAGGTGAAAGTTTCGAATTTGCAACGCTAGATAGTCTACGCCCTGTATATTCCCCGAAAAGCCAAACCAAACCTGTCCGACATAGACTAGATACAAGAACAAACCCATATAAAAAAAGAAGTTAGTATAAAATGTAGGTAGAAGCGTCTTTGTGAAGTATTTGTTAGGGAAAAGTTTCGAATTTGCAACACAAGATGGCACAGTGTACGCCGTTCCCTATACAGCTGGCCTTCTGTAACTGTTTTATCTTCTGTCTGACGTCCCAATGGTGAGGAATGGACCGAAACTTGTGGGTAGATCAAAGTTTTAGTTACACTTCACAGAGTTTCTGTGTAGCTAGTGGCTACAGTTTCGATTTTGTTTGATTTGAGGATTACGGAGACTGGGAGAACGATCCATATGGTTTCAGGCTAGCACAAGGCGACTTTTTTAAGTCCAGACGACAAGAGAGTTTTTCTGATTCTCTACTAGCGGACGTCACGCGGTTTCACCCGCGTAGTTCCCGTTCCCGTGGGAGTAAAGATAAAATATAGCCTATATTACTCGCTGATAATGTAGCTATCCACTGCTGAAAGAATTTTTCGAATCGGTCCAGTAGTTTTTAAGTTTATTCGTTACATAGAAAAATAAAAATCTATCCTTTTTATAATATTAGTATAGATTGAAGAAGCGTGCTCCATCGACCACATCGTTGCTTTCCATCAGGTGAGATTGTGGTCGAACGCGAGTCTATCAATCCTAATATATAAAATTCTTCCGTTACTGACTGACTGAGTGACTGACAGACAACGCACAGCCGTACCTAAAAAATTTGGTAGGTGTAGGTCGCTTGGAGAGTGTAGGGGAGCACTAAGTGTGGGCACGCCACAATTGCGGCGATAAGACCCCTCTTTGAGGAGTGGCTGGAGAGGCGCTACGGCGTCCTCACCTTCCGTCTGACGCAGTTACTCACCGGACACGGCTGTTTCGGGAGGTACCTGTTTCGGATTAAGCGGGAGGACACGCCCGGGTGTCAGCGCTGTGAGGATCGCCCGGAGGACACGGTGGAGCATACGGTGGAGATCTGCCCTGCTTGGGCTGAGCACCGCCGTGTCCTCGTCGAGGCGATCGGCGGCGGCAACCTCTCGCGTCCGGCCCTGGTTGAATCCATGGTCCGGAGCGAGGAGGCTTGGGAAGCGGTCACCTCCTTCTGCGAAGCAGTAATGCTAGCGAAGGAGGAGGCGGACCGCGCGAGGGAAAGGCAAGGCCTTCGTCCCAACCGCCGCAACAGGAGAAGACGCCCCGGGCGTCGGGAGTCGCAGGGCGATCCCCGGCCACCGTAGGCGCGGGCCTGCGGACGGCGAGCATTGGGTGGCTCGCCGTCCGATCACCACCAGGCCCGGGTCGAATAGTGTTGTGTTTCACGCGCGCCTCAAAGAGATGTCAGCATAAAAGACGGGGCCCGCTGGGGCCTGAGCCTGCCAGGGTTGCAATTTGTTCGAAAGAGTCACCGCGGCCCTGGAACGCAAAGGGCTTTAGAAGGAACACGGATGGGTTTTAGTCAGTAAGAGTCTGACACGCCCTTCCGCTCCGCCCAGAGTGGAAGAAGTCATTTGATGATTTCCCATCCTTAAAAAAAAAAAAAAAGGGGAGCACTAAGAGAGGATTTCCTGAAATTTCTACGGGTACGGCGTAAAACGGGATATGCGCCTACGAAGTCGCGGACAAAGGCTTGTCAATACATATAAACCTCTTCCGTTACTGAGTGATTGACTGACTGAGTGACTGACAGACAAAGCACAGCCGAACCGGTCGTAGAAAGCTGAAATTTGGCATGTGGGTCCTTTGGGGAGTGTTGGGGAGCACTAAGAGCACTAATTTCTACGGGAACGGGAAAAAAACGGGATATGCGCGTAGGTACAAAGTCGAGGGCAAAAGCAAGTAATAAATAAAAATAAAAACAAACAGACACAAATATCCTACAAAAGAAGTTCTGAAACTAATTCATGAGTTTTATCAAAATCATCCTTGGCCTTTACTCAAGGCACAGACACACATTAACCCCAAACCGGATCAACTCAAGTTACCGAAAAACGAAAGTATCGGTTAACTGCAACCGTACACCAGTGAAATAAATAGGATTAAATAGATCCGTTAAGTGCTGGATTTAAACTGCTTAGTTAAAGTTGAATGTCGCCACTCTGGAGTCCTTTTGTGGTATGAACAGTTCTGAAACCGGAATTGTTTGGTATCTAGTTGTAAAAGATTCTCTGATATCCTACAGAGTTGAAGTTTTATACAACGTGTAACAGAATAAACGCAATACCTTTTTTTTTTTTTAAGGATATAAAATCATCAAATGACTTCTTCCGCTCTGGATAGAGCGGAAGGGCGTGTCAGACTCTTACTGACTAAAACCCATCCGTGTTCCTTGTAAAGCCCTTTGCGTTCCAGGGCCGCGGTGACTCTTTCGAACAAATTCCGCAACAAACGCAATACCTGAAAAGGGGTCATTGTACTAAACTCTTTCTATGGGAAATTTTTAAAATGTAGACTGCCGCATTTATGTGCGCATAACTCGACAAAATGTACTGATCAGCAGATTTTTTGTCGCGATTTCGGGGTTGGGGTCGGACCCCATAGTAAAAGTTGATCATTTTTAGGGTTCTGTACCCAAAGGGTAAAACGGGACCCTATTACTAAGACCGCTGTTCGTCCGTCTGCCACCAGGATTTATGTCATGAACCGTGATAGTTAGACAGTTGAAATTTGACACACATGATGTATTTCTGTTGCCGCTATAAAAACAAATAGGTACTAAAAAAAAGAATAAAATAAATATTTGGGGGCTCCCATACAATAAACGTGATTTTTTTGCCGTTTTTATAGATAATGGCACGGAACCCTTCGTGCGCGAGTTACTCGCACTTGGCCGGTTTTTTACAGTAAACTAGCTTTTGCCCCCGACTTCGTATGCGAATATCCGGTTTTTCCCGTTCCCGTTTCCTCCCTATAGCCTTCCTCATGAATGTGGCTATCATATTAAACAAAAAGAATTTTCCAAATCCGACAGGCAGTTCCAGAGATAAGCGCGTTCAAACAAACAAACAAACTCTTCAGCTTTGACCTGGTTTTCGATCTAGAGCCGGCTCCAAACACCAAACGAAGTAACACCTCAGCGAGACATTTTTTGACCACATGTTTTTTTTTAGCGTATTAAAACAGTATTGTCTTAAAAACTTGTTACTATTAATTTATTTCAACACTGCCAACTTGAATTCAGATTACAACCTTTTTCGCAACTCATTATCTCAATTTAAAAAAGTTAATTCAAACGTTCCAATAACTTTTTAACCGGGCGTTCGGCCAAAGTTGGCAAGCGGCGCGGGCGCGGTCGAAGCGAACTTTTAAGTCCGCGTTAAGTTGTTTTAAGCCGGGTAATACACCGACTTCCAGTTAGCCAGTGTGTTAAATAGGGTTTATTTTGACTTTTTTGATGGATTGTGGAGGTTTTGCTGTTGCCTTGGTGGTTCCAGCTTGAAATCGTAACGTAGTATGTTGCTAATCTGTCGAGGGGTACAGAGCAAGAAGTATTGAAGAGATGGACCGCTCTTTTTCATCCTGGTTCTTAATGGGTCTGTTGTGGCGCCTGGTCAATCTGTCCTGGGTTGTTGTTGTCTCATTATAGTTTATTATTTTATATTTATATGTTCAGTCATTCCGGTTTTGGGTTAGCGTGAACCAGTGGATGTCCAGCTCATTCTCAGTCGAGCGCAAAATTGAAAACACATATTTTGCGAGAGCTTTGCCACAAATTTGTGCACAAACACCCATAAAACTTTAATTATTCGCGGAACTATAAAATATAATGTTGACAGCTGTGCCAAGTAGGGTTTCGACCCTCAAAGTTATTGTTATAAGGAGGAATAATAACACAAAACGTGACGCTGTAATGGGCCATCTTGATAACCGCCTTGTTTCCCTACCATAGCAACAAGTTCCACCCTGAATATTGTTTTGGATAAAATCTCTGAATACCCTCCGGAAAACAGGGTAAACAAACAACTACCCACCAACTTACACCAGAAAGTCTGTTGCGCCCTCACATACCGTACGTGATCCGAACGAGATTTAAATTTAGAACACGAATCCGATCGAAATTCAAATCGGGACACCCTATTGGATTATGGACGACCAATCGTGTAGCTAGGTTGCATGTGTGCGGTGTTACAAAGGCTTTGGTTTAACGGTATTTTTCGAAGTTGGAACATTTATTTTGTTATGTTCTTTTGTGCCTGGAAATAGTGCCGGAAAACGGTGTCGAAGTTTCTCTCCTTTATTTCGGTACTAACGTGTGCTAAATTTACTGTAGATAAAAGTGGCATTAAATCTGTTATTGAACTAAAATATGTATATGTCACCGGAAAATTGCAAACGCCGTAAGATTGTAAAATATCTCGAGAAATTGGAAACTATTTTTTCTTCATAAGACACGGATACATTGGAAACTATTGAATTTTGATGGAATTTATTGTATACAAATGTTTTTTTCATAGTATATCGAGAAATTATAATCTAATAAACATTTATTACAATCTTACGGAGTCTGCAATTTTCCGGTGGCATAACATTGCTTGAAAAATGACTTGAAACTTTTAGTCGTTTTTTACGATCGGGTTTTTTATTTAACATTTAAACATTCAAGATGAGGAGCTCGTGGCAAAATAATAACAGCCGCACGGGTCGATTTTTAAGGTTAAGCGCTTGCCGAGGTTGGTCTGTGGATGGGTATAATACCCAGACTACTTCGTGACTTGGTCCCGCCTGTCAATGTAAATCTTTCGCAGTCGTTACGGATAGTCAGAAGCCAGAAAGTCTTAACACCAGTCTTGCCAAGCAGTACCATGTTACCCAGTTAATGGGTTGTGGAGGTCTGGTAGGCAGCCGCTCCACGTAAAATACTGGTATTCAGCTGAATCAGGTTTGACTGGAAGCCGACCCCAATATATATGTAGTTGGGAAAAGGCTAGGCAGATGATTTAAACATTCAAGATACTACTGTATTCCAGTATCACGCCACAATTGATCATATTTTTTATTTAATACTAGTTGCCGCCCTCAGCTCCGCCCACGCAATTCACGCATTGTCGAGAATTATCCCAAGGGAACATATTCCTGGGATAAAAAGTATCCTATGTGTTATTCCAGACTATAATCTACCTCTGTGCCAAATTTCATCAAAATCCATTCCGTAGTTTTTACGTGAAAGAATAACAAACATCCATCCATCCATCCATCCATCCATGCATACTTACAAACTTTTGATTTGGCGGATTTAATGCCTCAGGCATTTCCTACCAGTCATCACGCACAATAAATATAACTCCAAGTTACCTAGTCATCAGAACTGCCGTAAATTTGTCATAATACCCTCAATTTGATGCTGAACAGTTTAGCGTCAACGTTCGACGCGTCGCGTGACATTTTGTGACGCTAATGCACAATGCACACAAATGCTGTTACTGGTCAGGGTTGTCAAATATTTTGATGGAGGGTAGTTTAGGTACGTAATACGGGTTGTCAATCAGAGTGGTTTTTGACAAAACTCGCTGGTGATGGTGGGAATGTGAAAGAAATAAATAGTAAGGATTTGAACTTAATAATTATACGCAATGTTAGTCAAGCTGAGTTTACCCCAGAGTTGAAATTAGTAATATTCATTTAATTTACCTTTTGAAGGATTGCTGATTATATTTTGTGTTTCCGAACGCATACAACCCGAATCTCTTCAAAATTAAGAGTGAACAGGCTTCTTCTGGATAAGCTCGCTACTTCGTCGACTTCGTCTCTGTCATCTATGACCTAGACTAGAGTCAAGAGCAAACCCATGTTAAATAAAAATAAAAATAAATTCAACGTCACCCTGAAATCAGCAAACGGTTAGTCAACTCTTCACGTAACCAGAGGGCTGGCCTTTTCTTTGGCCAATGAATCAGCATTGCCATTCAACGTGGCAATGCGGCCAGTGTTCTGGGCACTTTTCCCGTTGACAGCGACGTGAACAAATTTTTCGATGCCCTGTGAGTTCTTCCCCTCCCCCTTTTCCTCCGCTTGTATATGTTTTACTAGTTTGTATATAGTATCTATAAGTTTTTATGTATTTGTAAATATTGTCTGAAAGTTACACAATAAACAAAGATCTATTATCTTTGTTACTCTGTATAAACGTCATCCTGTATATAATCTATTCCAGTAACTACATATTAAGTTTCCTGTTCCTGGGTTATACACATACCTGTAACTCAAACATGAGGGTATTGCAAGTGCCTTGTATGCCATAAGAGCCAAAACAAGTTCTGATTGGTGTATGTCAATATAGCATGCAATTTACTGGCATACCTATGTATTACGACATTTACTTACGAAACATACAACATGTGTTTAAGTTGAAAACCTTAACAAAATCTAGAATTAAAAAAAAATGTTGACGATCTGTCGCCTCTGTAGATTTATACTAAACTAGCTTTGTCCCGCGGTTTCATCGGCCGTTTTCGAATTTTTCTTTTTGTAGGGCTCCTAAGGGTCGTAGCATAATTTTTCCTTCATACAAACTTTACTCCACAGTAAAAACACAACAAAAATTTATCCAATTTAGTGCCGTCGTTCTGTAGTTATGCGCGTGCATACATTTCGGATATTCACTTTTATTTATTACGGTCCCGACAGACGTTGTCCTGTCCGAACGTTTGCTTTATTTATTATTATTATTTATTATATACTGATCGATTGCAGCGCCACCTACCGGGTCCAATTGTGAATCTAAACCATTCTCGAATCCCCTTGAACACAAAAAATTTCATCAACATCGGTCCAGTCGTTTAGGAGGAATTCAGTGACATACATACGTACACAAGAAATATATAATTATATTAAGATAAAAAAGATGTAAAGAACATTAAAAAAATATCTACCGTTCCTGCCATTTAATATTAGGCCTGTGCTATTCAAAAGCTTGTTTTTTACACATGACATTTAAACAAAATACACGGTGCCAAAATATGTTGATTTAAAACCTCAATCAATTCAGTTCCGTGCCAAAAATATTCTGTCACGAATCACGATCCGATCATAGTAACCGCTCCGCAGGTTCAGCAACCCTGTGTCACTATATATAGCTATTGTGGTACATAATATCACGCCTATAGAACTCAAACTGGTAGCCTTTTTAACCCCCGACGCAAAAACGATAAGTTTGACGTGTCTGTTTGTGTGTGTGTGTGTGGAGTGGGGCATCGTAGCTCTCGAACGGATGAACCGATTTTGAATTTGTTTTTTTTTTTGTTTGAAAGTTGAATTAGTCTGAAGTGTTTTTAGCTATGTTTGATGAAAATCGGTCTAAGATGGCCGCCGCCACAAAATGGCGGATTACATATTTTTCACAACTCCCTAATTATCTTCCCTACTTGAATAACTTTTGTAATTTTGTTTAAGTATTTAATTTTTTGGAATGCGTCATGTTTGTCGCAAATAAACTCTTTTTCTTTCTTTCTTTCTTTTATTTGGATGGTAATCATCAAATGACTTCTCCCACTCTTAGTGTCAGACTTATACTGACTAAAACCCACCCGTGTTCCTTCTAATGCCCTTTGCAGTCCAGGGCCGCAGTAACTCTTTCGAACAATTCCTCAACCCTGAAAAGGGGCAGCACAACGTGTATATTGACTAATAAGTCGCCAGCTAAGTCCCATGTTGCCCATTGCTTATGGCACAGAGCACGGTTCCTGATGGGTAAGCCCAATGTTACTTTCCCTGGCCAGGCCATCGCACAAAGGTTCAGTAGAATAGACAAGGAAAAGACGAAGACGATTAGGTGCCTTCTATAATAGAATAAAAAGCTTTCTCATAAAAAAAACACACTACAAATTATACTAAATAATAACTTTTTTTTTAATCCTTTTTTTTTTCACTTTTTTGTGGTACCCCATACCTAACAACCACTGGAAAGTCACAGAAAGCAAAACACGCAATTTCGTTTACTTGGTTGATGTATTTTATTTATATTATATTTATATATAAGTACTTTATTTTCTATTTCCCCCAGCTATTTTGATTTAAAAACCAAACTTCTGAACTGATTTTGATAAAAAAATTATGGGACCAATGGGAACGTATATCCTTTCCATATGAAATAATTGAATATTTTTTTAAATCGGTTCATAAATGACAGGAGGTATGAGGTAACAAACATAAAAAAAAAATATACAACCGAATTGATTTGAAATGTGTCGCAAACAGCAACAGCGAATCTGAAGCACCTTCTATTTTTATAAATATATCTATTTTTATTTTTATTTTATTTATTAGGGAAAACAAACAGTGCCATGATTTAGAAAGAAATAAAAAACAAAATGATCAAAAGTGTCACCAACAACATTTCCCACGAAATACACATAAAAGATCTTTGCAAAGCATGCGATTTTTACTAAAGGCCTTTTTTTTTTTTTTAATATGGGTTTTGCTCTTGACTCTAGTCTAGGTCATAGATGATAAAGACAAAGTCGACGATGGAGCGAGCTTACCCAGAAGAAGCCAGTTTACTCTAATTTTGAAGAGATTAGGGTTGTATGCGTTCGGAAACACAGACGCAGGCAGAGAGTTCCACTCCTTTGCTGTGCGCATTATAAAAGACGTTTCGAAACGTTTAGTGCGAATTGGTGGAATAGCAACACGGTACGGATGGTAATTTAGTTAAATAAACAAAAACAATATTTTTTAATAAAAACAATTGCTTTCTGGGTGGAAATGTCTCGTACACTCTCGTCGCGAGACAATCATAGCTAAAAGTTCACCAACCCAGTTTCAAAATTCTATATCCATTGTCAAGTAAATCTGTTTCAGTAACCGTTTGATGTACACGTCAGTTTTGACTGACAGTAACGGCTTTCTGATTGTAAATGTAATCGTTTGATATTCTACACTTTTCATAAAACGTGTTAGAATTGTTTGACGCTCAAATGGATTGTCGTGTTTCGAGTTATTTATGTATGAAAGGGCTGTCCGGCTGACATATTGGTGATTTATTGTGAAACAATTTTCAAAGGCTAACTGAAGGATATTATTCATAGCTAATTGAGCGAACCCTTGTCTGAGTGATTAGGAATATGGATGGATAGAATATGCTTTAATGCAGTAGAGGTTTTTGTTTCTGATCTCGTCTGTGGCAGTACTAACAAGTTCTGCTGTCAGGCAGAGTAGCTCACCTTTGGAAAATATCTTGTTTTATTAATGTGTTGTATAGTTGATTGTGGTAACGGTACTCGAAGCACTCCAGCTTTTTCTTTGAAACGGCAACATATCTATGATGCTTCATGTGTTACTGATGTCCATAGGCAGCGTTGTCTATTTACCATCAGAAGGTAAATTGCCGTTTTTTCAAACCACTTAAGGGCTCATTTACACGGGATCCGTGGTCCACACTCATTCGGACGATCCGTGTTTAATGACGAATTGTCTTTTATCACGATTCGTTTTTTTTTGACGTTGGAAATGCTTTTTAAATGTCCATGTCTTAAATCACGTATCGTCTTCTAAAAATCACGTTCGTCAAAAAACATAAATCGTGAAGATTTTGTGACGGATCCGCCCGTCAGGGCTCCCACAGTTCAGTAGGTTACAGTAGTAGATAGTTGAGTACGAATGTGAACATCAATTTGGATATTTTGAGGAATCGTGAAAAAACACGATTCCGTATGCAATGTGAACGTCCATCCGTCATGACGTATCTTTTGCCAAAACCCGTGTGTACCCAGCCTAAAATCAAAATCCCAACGACAATCAATCTTAAAAAATATGTCAAAAATTGAAATTAGAGATTTTGAAATTAGAGAGAATTGGATTGATTTTGACAGATTTGAATGCGAGCGTACTTTAAAATACGGGAATTGCTTTACGGGTGTTTCGCACACGAGGTTTTTCTAACGCGCCGATGACGTGCGTTAACGCTCTTCAAACGCATTTCAGACGCAGATAGTAAATCTTTGCACATGTACACAAAAATTTAGTGGCGCATTTGTATCGATACAACCGCGCTGATACGACAATACGAACGCGCTGCAGTCGCGCGTATGTATTGTTACTGCTATATTTCTTCTACAAACAAACGCGATACAGACGAGCTTTGATCGCGCTTCTCGCGCGCGTTTGAATCGCGTTGTACGCGCGTTACGATACAAATGCGACAATCTGCTTTCGGTCATTTACAGCGCCGTGAGCGCGCGTTCGTAAAACGCGCGTCGTCGGCGCGTATAAAATCCGCCATGTGCATAGGCTCTATATTATGATGCATTCATACTCTGAAAATGGGCTATCAGTAAAGGTTTCCAAATGAAAATATCTCGACAAAACCAAGTAACCGAACCACCGCAATATATTCTAAAGATATTCAAAATGATCTACACCCGGATATCCCTCGTGAACATAATGCATCGCTATCCGATAGCGCATACATTAACCCTAATGCATTCTAAATAACGTCGCGATGGTTTGTTGTGCATTAACTTGGAGGAAGCATTCTAGGGTTAGCCAGTTTGACATGTGCCGATTGTGTATTGGGAGCATTGGTAATATAGATAGATCAGTTTGCAAATGTCGTATAGAGAAATGTGACCAACTAGTCGTTAGTGTTTTGTTTTTAGCTGGTCTCTGTCATGTTGGCACTAATTACACAATAACCATGAAGCTGGTCACAATTATGTAAAACAAATGAAATAATTACAAAAATCAAACGTTAACTACTAATTTAACGTTAATGCAAGTTATAGAAAAGATAGATGAAGTAAACATTACATGGCGATCTTTTAAAAATAACCTTTAAATCTGAAAACAATTAACTGAACATCTAATTGATTGAAATTGATAAGTAAATGGATGAACAATACAGGCGTGGAAAAGTTAAACTGTTGGAGTGGTATCTTGTGTTATCTATGTATTAATACGTGAAGCAAAGACTTTGTACCACTTTTTATGCAAATTACGCGGACGGGGGAGTATGAAATTTGTCACATGTATATATAGTGAAGGAGTGTGGAAAGCTAATATATTTTTATAATATCGCTTAAAAATACATTAAATTTAATTAATTAATTTTTAACATAAAAGTTATTTTTTTTTAAAAACATTACACACTATCATGCGTTTGACACACACACACACCTACATACATATATTAACTTTATACTTTTGTTTATGGTTAAAAACTGTGGTCACAAAATATACAACGTGTAACAGAATAAACGCAATACCTCTTAAGGGGTCATTGTACTCATCATTACAAACAACTTTTACGATGGGACCAACACTGTAATCGTGAAAAAAATCGACTCCCCCATACATTTCTGTGCGCATAACTCGACAGAATGTACTGAACAGCTGATTTTTCTTTCACGATTTCGGGGTTGGTCCCATAGTAAGGTGTGAATAATGATGAATACAATGACCCCTTAAGAGGTATTGCGTTTACTTATTCCATTACAAGTTATATACTCTTTACTTAAAATTATATGAATTATGGACGAATTTCGACCTTTGGGCGATCACCTACCTACGATACCTTTAAACATATGATAGAGGATATGGCTACCCGGTAAACCAATTAATAGAAATATATGGAATTATTAAAGAAGATATTCTTAAATCAATCCGCCACATACGCCAACACCATGATGATAGAGAAAATTCAAGCAATGATCACCAGACTGCGTATTAGACATTCCAGGAACCATCTAAATATAGCCGCCAAAATCTCAACAAATAAGCTCCTAGAGAGAAACCTACACAATAATCGTCAAAGCATTGAAGTTCCAAGTCTATAAATAGTTATCAATATGTAAACCTGATGCGCCACGTGCTGTATTCTGTTCACTCGACACCCACTCCATTGCAGAAATAGAATACCTTTATGAGATAACATCGCACTACCCACCTTTGTTATAGTTTATAGAAAACTAAAATCTCGTTTTCTCGTTCCCGTAAGAATTCCGAGATATCCTCTCTTAGAAAAAAAAAGGATAGCCATGTTAAAATAGAAGGCCCGATTTTTAAACCCACATATGACATACATCCGTCATCGCTTCGTTTACTAAAATTTTGGTCATGCATCCGTAATATAAATTTGAAAAAAAAAGAAATTCGTTCCTTGCCACGTTTGTCTGTCTTAGAACTCCATAATTGGTTTCGTAGAAGAGATACAATCAGCGGACTGGTCAAATCTTACCAGATATTATAAAATAATATAAAACATTTGATTTACGTAGCTTTAAAACTGCAATCCTGAAAACTGTTGACGCACCACATCCGTATCACAAGCCAATAAATTAAACGTTAATTAACGGAAAACCTCATAAAAGAGCATAGTTTTCACACTCAATAATAAAATTTGACAGGTAATTAATACAGGAAAAACGACGTCAAATGCCACCGTGCAGTTGTGAAGGCGAAACAATTTGCCCGTCGATGCGTACCGGTTTGACATTTAATTATTGCAACGGGTAAGATGAATTGGCGCCCAGCACGGGACCGGCAAAATGGCGGGTAGTTTCGTTTTTGTTTGTTCGATTTGACGCTGTTATGTATATTTTTATTAACGATAGGTATGTAGTAATTTATATTTTCGGTGACTGGGTTTTTACTACGAGAAACACTTTAGAGTAACGGGCGCCAGAATTATTTTCGCTTCGTTCACTTTTGCATTTGGTCAAACTCGTCTTATCACTAACACTACAGAACAATTTTTCATACGGTTTTTCACCAATGGACGGAGTGATTTATGAGGAAGATTCAGAAGTATTTATTAAGGGCTTTGCGTAAATTGGCTAATGATGAAAAGATGTTGAGAAATGTGATGCTCACTGAGAGCTTATATACCTACGCTTTGCTACCCGTGCGGACCCGGGGCGGGTTGATAGTTTGATATATTGTCATCAATCTATGATAAATAGTTAACCAGATAACATTTGGACGGATAAATCAATGAAACGTATGATCTAATTTGTTCGATACCTTTCATTCGATAAATTAGGTACGACTAGACCTATTTCGGCTATTCTACACGTTTCTATTTATACCCTGACTAATCACTAAAGCCGAATCAAGCTTAGTATTTCACGGAGTGCGAGCTCTGTTAAATTAACCGTTTATAATAGAATCGGGAAAGCCATCAAATAGAGAATCTATTTTATGTCGATTCGTACCAATTTGACGTTTAATTATTGCAACAAGCAAGATGAATTGGCGCCCATAGCGGGCCCGAAGCTGGGTATTAGAATTGTAATAATATTTTTGCCTAATATTTTGTCGTTGGCAACAATGTAATGTCATATTCTATTTGTATGATTGACGTTTCTTTAATCGACTGCTTGAATTCAATTTGGTCTTTATAACTTTTCGCTATGAAAGATTTTTAATGACGCAAGACCCAGGGTTGGTTGGCTTCCACATTGAAGGCCTGTGAACTGGTGAAGACTACGGAAGTCTGTTGGTAGCGCAAAGCCCAAAACCAATCGATGTGGAGTTTGGGACGTATTTCAGCCAAAATAATGATGATGTCTGTGTTTTCTGATAGCTAGAACCTGGGTGTTTTAAGCCAAGAGTAATTGGGTTACTACTTGGCAAGCGTGCTTCATCGACGACCACATCATCCCTTTCCATCAGCTGAGATTGTGGTCAAACGCGAGATAAAAAATCTTTTTAAAGATGAATTTGTCTAATCCTAGAATAATTTCATCATTTACTACAAAACAACCTTGGAACCATGCTGTAAACACTATCAAAAGAAACGAGAAAATCCTAAGTCAAGCAGGATTTCCTATCGGAAACAATGCCGGGCACAAGATAGAAAGCTCGAAATCCGATTAAAACAAAGCTTATGATGCAACCGATATCGATCGTTGCCTGTTGTTGTAATGTATGTCACTTAACTTGTAACATGGATATGAGAAGGCATATAAACGACTTGTACAAAGTTGAAGGTAGTTTGTTTGAATAAATCGGAAGCTATTGAGACAGGGTGACCGAATTCAAGGCTGGTATAACGAGACACCATCATCATATCAACCTGGAATGATCTACTGCTGGGTTTCCTGCGAGTTCGGTGATATCGTCGACCCAACGCGCTTTTGGATGCCATTAACTCTTTGTACAAAGTGGCCAGTGAACTGGACAGTCACTTCAAAAACGATATCACTTAGAATTTTATCTGGATATTGAACCTTATGAACAATTGCGACCCGAGTTAGAGCACAGAGTGTGCGTTAAAGGGGTAATTACTATGGCCCATCCATTGCCACCAAGAAATAGTTGAAACATATTTAAAACATCTTCAGGTTCTGATCAATAAACTGCGTTTATATTTTTCTGGTAAAGTAAAAGTGTCGCCTAAGTACCTCCTAGTTTTTCTATACTTATATTATAAAGAGGAAATATTTGTATTTTCGTAGGTATTGAATAAACTTAAAAACTACTGCACCGATTTGAAAAATTCTTTCAGCAATGGATAGCTACATTATCGGCGAGTAACATAGGCTATATTTTATCTCCGTACTCCCACGGGAACGGGAACTCCGCTAGTTTTTCATATTTTACTTAGTTACAATGACCTGATGAACTGCTAATTTCCATAAATAAATACACTACACATTCCCAAATATTTGCTTCCACATAATGCAATAATGTAACTGAAAATCCTTTACTAAACCAGAGACTCCCAGTTAAAACAACGCGAACGGACATACATAAAACATACCAGATAGCGAGAGGATTTAAATTCAATTTACTGTAAGTTCGACTACCCACTTTCTGTGCCACTTATATTTAGGTTAGGAATGCACTCGCTGCTGAATCTCGTGGATAAATCTGTCTTAGCAACTGTAATCTTCTTTACTCTGGCAACATTCCTGGCGTTGCCTGAAGTTAGTCTTGCTAAGAAACCAGTTACTTCAAGTGCATGATTGCTTTATTCATGGCAGACAGTTGCTTGTCTAACTAAATGTTTGAAACCAAGTTATTATATCTGTTGTTACCACCCCCTTTCCTATAATAATATAAATGTATATTGTCGCAGTTTCATAATAATACCAATGTACTTTATTGCAGCGGCTTCTAAGTTCAGTTTTGAAAAAAGCGTAGGCTTCATTCTTGACAAAGTTTTGACAAGCTCTATTGGTTAGAGAACTCCTAGAATCAGCCCGGAGCCACCCTTTTTTCTGCAATACTCTACGGTTCCGTGCATCCCATAACCAGAGGTTTCCCACGATTTGCCGAGATCGTCAAGTCCACGTGCTTTTGAACCTCGACTGCTCTCTTCAACGATTTCTTTGCAGTAGAGGAGAGGAGCTAAACCATTGTCTTTCCCTCCCCTCCCTATGTCATAACGAAACAATAACATTACTTTCGTGCACCATTAAACTACCCTTAAAAAGCTGCACCACTTTTTAGGCGCTTAGCATAAAAACCAGGCCACATGTAAAACTTATATGAAAATAAAAGTAAAAATACTTCCTCAAACAAGGCTAGCATACATGAAACATGTGAGAGTCGGACGTTCTCCCGGAGACTTTAAATCCGATTAGCGACTACCCACATGACGCGGCGTTTGTATCAGGGATTCAGGGCTATGCTAGTGGCAATGATTGTTTATTTTCTATTCCTTTTGCTGGAAATTGGTGGTTAATGTTTTTGAGGGAAGTTGGAGAAACAGAACAATCAAAGTCGTCACGGTAGCCACAGTGGTTGAGCGATTGACTTCGGCACTGCGTGTCGCGGCTTCGATTCCCGCACGGAACAAATATTTATATGACTTATAGATAGTTGGTCCGGGTCTGGCTGTTTGTGTATGTGAATTTATATGTTTGTAAATGCACCCACGATAAGGGAGTAATTACTAGAGGGAGCCAAGTTAAAAAAAATAACAAGGTTTTGGACTTGGAATAAGCGGAGGTTTTGTGATTTATCTACTCAATCAATACAGTGAGTCATTATTTTCATGACACGCTTTGTTTTCAATGGGTTTACCATTGGCAAAAATTTCGAAAGTCACTGAAAACTTACAATTCCTTATTCATCCTCATGAATGGATGAATTTCCTAAAATCTTTCCTTAGTTTTGAGTTGTCTCTCAGTGATTTAATGTAGAAATTTCAGAACATGTAAATACAAAATAGATCTGAAACGTGTCTTTGATAAACTTAATTTCGTTTTACTGACTTCAGTAAAACTTCAAAAGAAAACCAAGCTCCAATATAATTCAAAATGTTCGCATATCAGAAGAAGCTCGTATGCAAGAAATATATTAAAAAGAAAGTGTGCTATAAGCTCACATGCAGGCGTTCTCTCAGACTAAATCGGATTAGCCGCTTGTTGCGAGTACCCTCATATGCTATAAATTAATGTAGGTATCTGGGTAAGAGATTTAATTAGCATTGATTCTTGCTTTATTTTTTTTCTTTCCCTCTTTTATATCTTCATTCCATTGACTGAGTTAGTAATTAGATCAATTTTTTTATACTATTTTTTTATTTTTTTGTACTCTTCAATCTTTAGGTATTTATTTAAAGTGTTATGTATTTACCCTACTTATTTGCCTTTTCTGTCTTTTCAGGTATGTATATACCGGCTTTACGGAAAACTTCGGTTGTGAGTTTAGTATATAAGTGTGTGCTGTATATTAGTGTAATGTTGGGTGCATTGTGCTCACATAATTGATCAATGTACCTATGTATACAAAATATTGTAAAACTTATATTTGAAAAGAGTAACTATGGAGTTTCTTGTCCGTTCTTCTCCATAAGAATCTACTTTTTGCGAATGGACAACTAGAGTCACTTATATTTTAATTTTAAACTGTAAATTTGACGTTCAAAAGTGCCTTTTAATGGTCTAGTTGAAATCAATGAATTGACTTTGATTTTAGTAGAACTCCCAATAGAAATAGCTTCTAAGGTATTGTAGTTACTGTTGAGTTATTCTGCCACTAAATATCATGAGAGCTAAATATTTTTCTATGCATTTTGAGGTAAAAGTTTTACTTAGAGATACGACTGCCGGATCATCATCTGCCTAGCCGTTTTTCCCAACTATATTGGGGTCGGCTTCCATTCAAACCGGATTCAGCTGAATACCAGTATTTTACGTGGTACGGCTGCCTACCAGACCTCCGCAACCCATTCACCTAGGTAACACGGTACTCCTTGGGAAGACTGGTGTCAGATTTACTGGCTTCTGACAATCCGTAACGACTGCCAAAGATCTACTAATGACAGCCGGGACCAACGGCTTAACGTGCTTTCCGAGGCACGGAGGAAACTCGGTAAGTTAAGATGGTCACCCATCCACAGACCAACCTTGGCAAGCGTTGCTTAACCTTGATCGACCCGTGCGGCTGATATTCTTTAGCCACGAGCTCCGCCCTGCGACTGCAGGATCAATGAAAGAGAATTGCAAGCACTTATTTTTAACTCTCCTTAGAAAGTCTGACGCTGCCTGCTCAAAAACAAATGGATAACAGTCCGCCAAAATCCTTGCTCCCCATTTCAACCCGACACTCTCCAATACAAGAACTCCGTATGAAATTTTCATGAAAGCAATTCCCCGTAACGAACAACCAGACCCACCCAGTTTCAGCAGAAAACTGAACAGATAAGACACTCCATCTGTAGTGTCTTAAGTTTCTAATTAAATTTACATCACCCTGTTATCTCGGTGCATATCTGATGCAGTCGCGTTGGTTCTTATTTCCTACTTTATAGAGATCTTTTTCCATTGTTTGGCTACGTTTAGCTGGTGTGGAGTAGTGGGGTAAGGGTGGGGTCGTTTTGTGCTTTAGAGGAATTAATTTGTTAATATTTGAGTGGATTATGATTTTAAGTTGTGGGGTTAATTTTTGTAGTAGTTTTCTATGTTGGGGAAATTAGAAGAAATCTGGATAGCTTAAAGGATTTTTATGCTGATTTATTATTGTTTTGTTTCTGAATTTCGTTTTTGGAGTAAAGATCGCGTGAAACCCTACTTTAATTCCGAAGTTTTAAGGTTTGCAGGCTACAGTCCAGTTTAAAAACTTTTGGTTTCCTCTTCAAGTTGCCTTTATGACTTAGATATTGTAAGTCAGGAGATCCTTTGCATTGATACATCTGAATACACTTTACCAAGTAGCAAAGAACCTAATAAATTGGATGTCTTGTTATTGAATATTAATAGAGTATTATCAGTGATCGGATAATCGGGCGACTAAACTTCACTTTTATTCCCACGAAAGTATAATACGGACATGCTTTTCAGAATTCCGATTCCGGAATCGTTCGAAATTCCTGAGATTGCTAAAAATTTAGTTCGTAGCGTTCAAAATCTAGTTAGAACTCGTTGTGAACTCTCATTATAATTTTTTATAGGTATTCCATTTGTTTTGAATAAAATAAAGATACTAAATCAAAATAACCACTGCTATAATTTCATTAAGTTTGTTATAGTTGTTTTTACAAAATTGTTCAATCCCGGGAATCCGGGATTACTTATTTATTCAGAAAGGAATGTCCATATTATTCTTTCACGGGAAGAAGTTTAGGTATATAAGCGTCCGATTATCCGATCACTGATTATTATATTAGAATAGATACTGTGTAACTGCACAGGAATCCTAAAAGCTTCCTGCGGGATAGGCCTAGCCTATGGAAGAGCTAGGCTAGGCGTGCGCCTAGCTTAGCTCATCCATTAAAAGGTTCATTAGAAAACCAGCGTCAGACAGCATCAGTCTGTCTGACATATCGCTGAAATGGACCATTTTAGTGCAGCCGTGAGACACACACTTGGTTCTTAGCATACCTACATTTCTTTTTTTATTTTATGTACCGTGCGTGTTTTCTAATAAGTGCTTAATAAATATTATTCTTTCTTACTTTTCTTTCAGGAAGTCTTTGAAAATTATTTTATGTTTAATTTTTAAAGAAACTAAACGCTCTTGTTATAGCACACAATTTGTAACCTAAATATATTCTTTTAAAAAAAAAAATGTTATTCTTAGATTAATAGATTGTAGTTTTCAGAAAAAAAAATTGACAGGAGAGTGTTTTGACAGTTTGACTTCTCATAAAAAAAAACCCACTACTTTTGCCCACTTCCGCTTTCACAGCGACCAAACCTTATGGAAGATAGCGGATCTAACTTAGTTTAAGTAGTTTATTTTACTTGATTTAACTTTGAGTCGTCACCGGAGCGATGACAGGGGACTGTGCATTTGTTTATTTGCACATTTGAGAACTATTTGAGGGTAGTCGCGAAATTATTCAAGGAGTCTTCATTATAACGAAGCGCTCAGATGAAAATTAATGTTGCATGTGTGTTTCTGTTTATAATTAATTTTGTTTGTTTGTGTGCCTTAGGAGATTAGATCTTGAGTGGATTGAGGATTTGAAGATGCGAGCGTAGAATAGAATCTGTTTGTCTCAGTTTCTTAGGTGTTCTAGTAATTTGTTTGTGATTAGGAACAAAAGCAGCCTCGTTCTTAGGCTCGAATTAGTGTGCGTCCATCATTTGTTTAGAAGATGTTTCAATTAAGTAATTGATTATCAGCGAAGAAACAATTGTGAAGCACGAACTGATTCCTGATGAAACATAGAAATGCATAACAAACCCAGAACTTAGACTCAAGCATGGCTGAAGCTCAGATTAGTGGAAATCGTGAAAATATTCAGTGTCCGAGTAAGAAAACAGGTCAAGTGCAAGTTGGAATTGCACACGAAGGGTTCCGTACCATAAGTCGAAAAAAACAAAACAAACAAGCAAACGTTTGTGCACTGACAGCCCTAAATCTATATCCCTTCGTTCAATCCATCCAAAGGTTGTCTGGAAGAGATTGCCTTGTGCGATAAAACCGCCCATTGTACACTTATTTGATTTTTGATTGTCCTGTTCTTATTATGAGGTGTACAATAAAGTATATAATAATAATAATAAAACATGTTTCTTGTATGGGGGTCCCTTTTTTTTTAATTGTATTTCATTTTTATGATTTGTTGTTAAAGCGGCAACAGAAATACATCATCTGTGAAAATTTCAACTGTCTAGCTATCACGGTTCATGAGAAACAGCCTGGTGACAGACGGACAGACGGACGGAAAGCGGAGTCTTAGTAATAGGATTCCGTTTTACCCTTTAGGTACGGAACCCTAAAAATAAAATAAAAATATTAACAATAACCCAAGACCGAGAACTCTTGACTTTCTGAAACATCTATAACAAGACCAAATGTGGACATACAAAACAAACCCAGAACTCAGACTCAAGTATCAGCAGAGCATGGTTGAAGACTTACATTAGATCCCCAACTTTTTCTTTATTCACTGAAATACTGGCACGACCATTTTTTCCGAGATGTAATATACAACGTGGAACAGAATAAACGCAATACCTCTTAAGGGGTCATTTTACTCATCATTATGAACAACTTTTATTATGGGACCAACATTGAAATCGCGAAAAAATAGATTCCCCTCATACATTTCTGTGCGCATAAGTCGACAAAATTTCGAGCAATTCGGGCGAGCGATTTCGGGGTTGGTCCCATAGTAAAAGTTGTTCATAATGATGAGAACAATGACCCCTTAAGAGATATTGCATTTATTCCGTTACACGTTGTATAACATAATAAGGATGTAATATACAACAGTGAGAGTTTCCATCAATGGTTTTTTTAGAGAGAAGAGTTACGGAAATTGTGGTAATTTCCGTAACTCTTCTCTCTGCAGACGTACTCTCTCATTGAAGAAGAGGAATTTATCCTTCAACAGCTTAACTTAACTGCTAACCATCTTAGACCAGGCAGTAACCAAAATTTACTCTGCATTAAACTGACCAAAGCATTCACTAAATATACCCAAGATGCTCACAGCCACCCGGCCACAACTTCCAATGCTACCAAATTAGAATGTACAATGTATCCACATTGTATTTCATTGCTCCTGACCAACACTGGGACCCTTCGTAATTTGTACGGGTTGCGGTGCCTCTGTACTGGGTGTAGGGTCTTTATGTTAAGGATTTGAATGGAGAGGGTCATTGTCCTGGCTGTTGCAAGTTTGGTTTCATGCTTCCACCTTCGTAAAAGTAGAGACATGGTTATAAAATACTCCTTTTTTTTAAGGATGGGAAATCATCAAATGACTTCTTCCACTCTGGGTGGAGCGGAAGGGCGTATCAGATTTTTACCGACTAAAACCCATCCGTGTTCCTTCTAAAGCCCTTTGCGTTCAGGGCCGCGGTGACTCTTTCGAACAAATTCTGCAACCCTGGCAGATGGTTATAGAATTCTAGCAACCCCCCAGCTTTGTAAGGGTAGGAGACCATATATTTAAGCTCTCCCATTTGGCATGTTTTTTGCGCTTTTTTGTTCAAATTTTTCAATCAAAACCCGGGTGGAATGGAATAGTGGTGATTTTGGTATCATGATATAAATCCTTATCCATTTAAATGGGTTGATAATTAAGGTTGATTATGTACATGCAAGGTAAGCCTGTAGCTAGTTTAACTATAAAATTCTATGTACTTTCTAAAGCATCGCCAAACAAATGCAAACGATTTTATTTCGTTTGTCAAATTTGACCATCTGCCATAAAACTGCGGTAAAAAAACTTCCTATCACAATTTAGCCTACCTATAAAGCTAGAACATAACGTCCAGTTTGAAGCGTCCGTCGGTACAGCGGCTGTTGCCGACGACCAAATTAAAACGAATGGTTCTGCGCTACCAAGTTTACTGTGCGGTCTTATCTAGCCCGGCTTTTAAGGGATACCATGAGTTTAGCGCTTTTGATATTTAAGTTCCGCTATGACAACTGATAAATTTTAATTAATCTTACATTCTTCTTGAACCTGACCCGTACTCTGCTCTATTTTTAGGGTTCTGTAGCCAAATCTAGAAAGAAAGAAAAGTAGTTAATTCTACAACAATTATATTGTTTGCCCCGCGACTGCGCCAAATAGGTCCAGTTCAGCAAAAAGCCAGACAACTAGGTAAGTAGTTCCCTGACGTTGGTTTTCAACTGAACCTTATGTTGAAGTGTACGAATGTGAATCAGGTTTTTTAAATTGTTAAATAACAGGTACATAGATAAATCTGATAAAACGGAACCCTAATTACTTCTTCTTGTCTGTCTATCCACAAGCCACATCTATTCACCTAGAAGACCATTGGCCTTTTATGTCTAGATCGACCCCACAGAGAGTAAAACATGTTAAACTCCTGTTTGTTGTAGTCCTCCCATAAGGTGGACCCCGATGACTTAGAGGAAATTCTAAATGATTTGGCGACTGTATTGTTTTTTAGTGTTCCGTACCCAAAGGGTAAAACGAGACCCTATTACTAAGACTTCGCTATCCGTCTGTCCGTCTGTCACTAGGCTGTATCTCATGAACCGTGATAGTTAGACAGTTGAAATTTTCACAGATGATGTATTTCTGTTGCCGCTATAACAACAAATACTAAAATAAATATTTAAGGGCTCCCATACAAAAAATGTGTTTTTTTTTTGCCGTTTTTATAGATAATGGTACGGAACCCTTCGTGCGCGAGTCCGACTCGCACTTGGCCGGTTTTTTTGTTTAATTTTTATGGAACAGGAATGTAAATTTTGCTATAATTTAATTGCCAATCAGAACTGACATTTAATAATATTCTGGGTAACCAATGTAACGATGGTTCAATTGCAATTGATTTTAGGCCAAAAAAGTCGTGTGACTTTTAATAATTTTCACAAACATTTAATATTTTCTGGCAGCATGGTCACAGTACTGGTGTAATATCAGCTGATAGTACGTAGAGCGCGGTCGCATCCTGCCACAGGGAGCTTAGTTTATTGGTTCGATTAATGGACAAAGCCTGGAGTTTTAGCTAGATGTACTTTTCGTTAAGAATTTCTAGGTTGGTATCTAATTTAGCATGAATTGCGGCGAGTAGTTGCTGTGTATTATTGTGTTGAAATCCTAAAGGTGCGTTTACACGGGCAATGAAAATTGATCAATTATAAGCAATACTGGTCGATTGTGACAAATGCATCAAGCGTGAAATTGGTGAAATGTTGAAAGCAATATTGAGCAATATGAAGAATCTCCAAGAAACTAGGCAACAGGTACACGAGTAAATTAGTTGAAAAAAAAAACAAAACACTGAGAGATCAATATGGAATTTATGGAGCAATTAGAAACAACGTTGCCGAAGCATTTGATTGAAGTTGAAAAATAATATAAAAAAATATCACTGCTAATATTTCCCTTTTTTTAAGGATGGTAAATCATCAGATGACTTCTTCCGCTCTGGGCGGAGCGGAAGGGCGTGTCAGACTCTTACTGACTAAAACCCATCCGTGTTCCTTATAAAGCCCTTTCGTTCCAGGGCCGCGGTGACTCTTTCGAACAAATTCCGTAACCCTGGCAGTGCTAATATTTCCCTTACTTGATGCAAATAAATGACTTAAATATGAAGCTTTAAATAACTTACCTTGTTAGTTAATTAGTACGTATGGATCAAATCTTGTAACTGTATTTTAAAACAGATATAGAAAGAAAGAAAGAAAGAAAATTGCATTTATTGGCAAAAAAAAATTTAATAATAAAATAAATAAAAAAAAAACCTTACAAATAGATTTTTTTTTTTTGACGATTACCACTCGCAGTTCAGCACGCTAGGGCTGGTTACTGCTTATCCGGACTATCCTGTGGTGGCCTCAAATGAATTTAAGGCCCCCAGCTAGGGCTTACAAACTATTAAATTATACTAAATGATCGCTCGCTACAAAAATTTTAAGTATTTAAAACAATATTGTGCCAAAAAGGCCTCAGCTCAGCAAACTGTCCGGTGGCAACAGTATAGGTATTACCACCTAACGCTGATTTTCAGCTGCAGCCCACGGGTACCATACGCTCGAACGCGCAGTGGACCTATAAATAAAAATAAAAGTGTAGTGATAGGTTCGGAAGTGGTACTTACTTGTAAACATAATAAATACAATGTAAAATCAAAGTGAACTTGATTGGATTTGTTTTAGTCAGTAAGAGTCTGACACTCCCTTCCGCTCCGCCCAGAGCGGAAGGAGTCATTTGATGATTTTCGAACCATAAAGAAAAATATATAATATAGGATGGGAAGTAGCATACCAGGAAGTACCGCAGCAAAGTAAATAATACTATTATTTAACAAACTCGTTCAGTTTACACAATACCACACTCTTAGTGCCCTCATGAAAAATGTAACCTGAAAACCACAAAGCATTCGACATCATTCGTTGTAATCTATACCATAAACAAGACGCCAGTCGCTATTTGTACTGCTCTCAGAATTCTATGTTAGGTTTTAGTTTAATAACACACATATGTTCAGACTTGAGTCTTGTACTGTTATGTTAGTAATTAAAAACATTGGAAGGCTTCTTCATGAAATATTGTTACGCGCCAGAATTAATGTCGGGTACATTAAGTTACTACTAGCGCCATCTAGTATCGAGTAGCAGAACTAGTAGAGTCATGTACTTTCTAGACATTTCTTTGCCAGAACATTTTACACTTCTCGATATCTGGTCAGTCGGCAGCGGTAGTTACGAGTACTTTCCAGATGTTTCGAGAATAGAAGTTTCTAGAATTAACTGACCTAAATAAGGAGCGCGTATTCCGCGACCGGGTCAGTATTGGATTAGCGATACAAGCGAATACTTTGGAAGCGATCTTCAAGTGCGATTAAAGTGATCAGTAGTGAAGTTGTGTTTTATAATTAGTGAGTTTAAAGTTGTAATTAGTGTTTTTCAATTAAAGTGTCATTTTTGTTATTTAATCGGCTGTTTTTACTGTCACGAACCCCAAGCTCGTAACAATATTGTAGTTAATGGGGTTTAGGAGATGCGGCGTTGAGACTGTGTAAAAGATGACATGGCTAGAAAGGAGGTCACTTATAAGGTTTTTTACTAGGGATATAGAAAAACTAGCTTTTGCTCGTGACTTCGTACGCGCATATCCCGAGTTTTCCCGTTTTTCCCTAGCTTATAAAAAGCATATAAAAAAGAATTTCCTAAATCCGACGGTAGTTCCAGAGATTAGCTCGTTCAAACAAACTAACTCTGCAGCTTTATTATATTATAAAATAGATTAAATTTCGAAATCGCACATAACTATTATATGTTTGTTCAGATTATATAGACTTCATATCTTTTTATTAGATAAAGAATTTAAGCTCATTTGTCTAAAGTTAGAACGAAAGTGAACTGGGTGCAAAACATTTACATAAACAATACCCTGTAAAAACTCTTTATTAAAAAGCTCAACGTCAGTGTTGCCAGTTAAAAAGAAGATTTTGAGGGGTGATCATCCCCCTTTTCGGGCTAAAAATGGATAATTAATCACACCTGCCTAAAACATTTGCGAAATCTACGATTTTTATTAAGAGCTTTTTTTTAACTGGCATTTTTGTGCCTTCATCGTAGCAGTTACAGGTTTTATATTTTTTGTCAGCATTTTAATTCTCTACTAGACGTCAGCGGCTTCGCCAGTGTGAAATTCGTTAAAAGGGTATTTCACTAAAAAAATCTAATTAGTCCATGAGACACGCGTGACGTCATATCGCTAGTATAAATTGTACCATCTAAGTGACGTCAACGCACTATATCGTCTTCATTTTCTGCTTATGTTAAAGAAGAAAAAGTACGTGTCCAATATTTTCTGGAAATCTTTCTGACGGACTAATTAGATTATGTCAGTAAAATACCCAATTATGCCGTATTATCCCCAATATTACCTAAAATTTACTTGGGGAAAAAAAGACGGGATGAATGTATTAATCCATGTTCCAAATTGGTTTAGCTGTTTAGAAGTCATTGATTAACAACCATTATATTACTTGCGACCCGCCCCGGCTTCGCACGGATGCAATCAACTAATCCATTCTAAGATAATAAAGTTGAAGAGTTTGTTTGAACGCGCTAATCTCTGGAACTACCAACCGGATTTGAAAAAAAAATGTTTGTACATGGTAGCCACATTCATCTGGAAGGCTATAGGATATACGGGAACGGAAAATAAAACGGGATATGCGCGTACGAAGTCGCAGGCAAAAGCTAGAACTAAGAATAAAATATTATACATATTATTCTTAGTATTAGTTGATTGCATTATAATCATTATGTACACAAATCTTCCTTTCTTATCGGTTTTTCTATTAGTGAAAACAGCATTCAAATCCGTTGCGTGGCTTAGAAGTAGTAAACGGAGAAACAGAGAGGCACCCAGCGACTTTTTACATGCTTTTATTTAACTTGCACTGTTCGTATGTATGTAATTTGTACCTATGTCGAAATTTGCAAACCATTTTCGAACATTTGTTGGTATCCGATTGAGCTGAAGTTACAGTACGTACACCTTTAGTTTTAGTGACATTACAATGTGCAATACTCAATATTGTAATAATTTCAATATGGCCGCCGCTCCAAGATGGCGGATTACATATTTTTCTCAACCCCCTTAATATGGGTGTCAAATGAAGGGGCTTGAAGTGTAGAAAACGATGAAGTTAGTAACATTACACTATAATTCAACATGGCCGCCGCTCCAAGATGGTGGTTAACTTTTTTTAACCCCTTTTAATATGGGTATTAAATGAAATGGCATGGAGAATTTATTCATACTAGATTTAGAAATTATAATATCGAGAACTTTAGAGATGCATTGAAAAAGAAAAATAGTTTCCACATATTCCAAAACATACATACATTTTTATCGCCATCATAATATCAGCTCACGATTCAGTTTCCTTAGATGGCAATATTTTTATGACTACATCATAATAAAATCATCTTTATACTGATAGTTATAATGCCCATTATAGCGTACAGTTATCGGGAGACAGAGCATCATATTCGTTCCATACCGATCAGGTTTATGTTCGGATTTATAGTTCAGATTAAGTTTTTACCGTCTGGATTCCAACGGTGGAGGAAAAATGTTCTATTAGTGGGTTGCATAGGTGCAAACCAATTTTTTAAATATCACGCTGTTTGAAAAGTGCTGTGTAATAAAAGTCTATATCTCGGAGTGCTAGAGAGAATCTTAATAGGCGCCGTCTGATTAGAAAGCGATCATAACGCGAATACGCGATTGTCGCGATAATTTGTTCGGCAAAACCGCTCGGCGCCCTCTATCGGCGCGACGTCGTTATCGGGATTGTCATACAAATGAACGCGCGGTCGCGTATGATGATCGTTTTCTATTAGGACGACGTCTTAGAACAAAGAACATAAAGACAACCTAATTCAAGGATCACTCCCAGGATGCCATCCCATCCCTGCGGCTTAGCAGTCGTGCTTGTGGCCAAGTCCAAAATATGGTTATTCAAACCTCTGCTTGACTCCTCGATATGGCAACGCTTGTGCGAGGCCCTGTCCAGTAGTGGTCGTCTTTTGACTGAAATCTTATCTATCATGCCGCCTCCCGCTCTGGGAGTGGGGAAGAGTGTCAGACTAATACTGACTAAAACCCATCCGTGTTCCTTCAAATACCTTTTACGTTCCAGGGCTCGGTAACTCTTTCGAACAATACCGCAACCCTGGCATCACTTGCCGGAAGATATCCACTGCTGGACATAGGCCTCCGCCAGGGGGGGTTGCCATAATTGCCACGCTTGACAGGCAGGTTGGCGATCGCAGTGTAGCTGTTGCAATGCACAGAGAATGCTGCTGCCCATTCTCTGGTGAGTCCCTTAGTCGCCTCTTACGACACCCACGGGAAGTGATGGGATGGTGCTATTGTTTTACATCCGACACCATACAGATCTCCTAAACCATACAGAACCCTGGTCTGAAATTATTTGCACCTCAATTTGCGATTTACACATACGATTTCTCGAAACGAATACCTTACCTCCACGTAGAGAATGACGAAGCATATCATTCAAGCAATATAGAATCACATCCTGCGATACTAATATAACACGGTGAGAGGTCAAGCGATCCCCTACATGACTGGCGTGAAAGTATAACGTTTAGCGATGACGTGCCGATTTTAAAAGGAAAAAATTGTAGAAATTGGTTAGAGATTTTTGTGAGGAAATTGGGGAGATTTTTACCTGAGAAGTGAAGGGATAGAATGAAAACCTCCTTGAGTCGGACTTTGATTTAGATCTACAGGTTTGTGATAGGTTTTGCACTTGACTCTAGTCTAGGTGATGACAGAGACAACGTCGACGATGGAGCGAGCTTACCCAGAAGAACCCTGTTCACTCTAACTTTGAAGAGATTAGGGTTGTATGCGTTCGCAAACACAGACGCAGGCAGAGAGTTCCACTCCTTTCATGTATTATAGTATGAAATCATCTTATTGAATTGATGATCTTTCAGACAATCTTTCCTTCGTTTCTTTGGTATTTATCTACTCTTTTATTCTTATTCAATATGTTGTGTCAGCTTCGCTCATGGTCTGTATTTCAACACAAAAAGTAGTCTAAATGGCACTGAGCGATAGTCTAGCTTTCTATCCACGAAATAACTTTCTTAATCGAATCAGCACTTCCAGGGATTCCCTTTAACAAACAAATGTATGAATAAAAAATACTCTAAGGTTGCGGAATTTGTTCGTAAAAGTCACCGCGGCCCTGGAACGCAAAGGGCTTTAAAAGGAACACGGATGGGTTTTAGTCAGTAAGAGTCTGACACGCCCTTCCACTCCACCCAGAGCGGAAGAAGACATTTTATGATTTTCCATACTTAAAAAAAACGCCCGACAGAAGTGATAACTTAAACTCCGAAATCTCCGAAATACGACTAGCGCTGTGGGTTAAAGTAAGAGAGGAAGAGCCTGCCTACCGCTGCCGTATGCGTGAGAGAAAGGGAAGCCAGACAGACTGGCGCCGTAACGCGTTACGTTACGAAGCTGTTTACCCTCCCATAAAAGTTATCACTTCATAAACAAAGAGCTTCCCTTTAACAAACAAATGTATGAATAAAAAAAAAATACCTCCTAATAATTTTCGTTTCAATAAAAAACATACTGTTGAAATCAAAATGGTTTTCCTTTATCAAGCTCCAAATGGTACCCGAATTGAAACCGTTCCAGATAATATGGACTAAATCAAAGTTCTATTTGAACGTTCCTGTCTCATAATATGGACGGTTCGTTTATTAATGCAGCTCTCAGTTAGCTAAGCTAATAGACTGGACGTCAGTCTGTCTGTGTGTCAAAATATACATAGAATTCAGGAAGAGCCATTGAACAGACGATGTTCGGTTCAAAATATTTTGGGATGTTTGGGCATTTGGTGCTAATCTGCTATTATTTGAAAAGGTAATGAGAATGTGGCAACACTTAGGAGATGCTTATTTCCAGCAGTGGATTTGTCTTTCGGCTGAATTGATGACGATGATGAATGGTGGTAAGGTAGGAAGAGAGAAAAGACTCCTCGTTATCCTCTCGCCCTTTATTCTTATAATTTGGGGTCGAGCTAGCATTTCTTATTATTCTAAACGTCGCTATTGGCTGTATTAGGCCCACACTTTTTTTCAACTCAGTGGTATTCAGCCCCTTTCTAGCCAAAGTTTTCATGCAATTGATTTGTTTCTTTTCTCTGTCTTTATTCTAATAGCCATGTCATATCAGATTTTAACTCTAAAATAATTGAATTCCTCCACATAACGTGCCTATAACTTGTATCTATAGACTTCCTCTTATAAACTAAATATTCCAGCTTCCAAACAGTATAAACGTCAGCCTGTCTCTATATTCATGCAACATTGTCTCACTGGCACTAAGTGTGTACTAAATGTCTTTGAACGACTGTGATGGCTTTGTGAAGAGAGAAATCATCATAGATATCCTCTGCCCTGGAACGAAACAGCTTAGGCCAGTGTTCCCCAAACTTTGTTCTGACATGGCCCCGTAATTTACCCACTACCCCTTCGTGATCCACTCAATACCTACATTTTTATTTTATTTTATTATGATGGCCCGGTACCGGGTCGCAACCCACCAAATGGGAAACGATGGCTTAGGCCATATCTAAATACGCCTAGAACTTCGTCACCAATGAATCTATCAATTATTCCAGCAATAATCAAAATAAAAATACACAATTAATTTGCACACCTCCCTTCCCCTCCCTGTTTAATCACAACATTGTATTCCCAATAGTTCTCAAACTTTACATCGCACGACTCCCAGACAACGTCACACGCGTCTCCCATGACGTCACGGCATAGCTCCGCAGTCATTTAATATTTATTGCTGCCAATTTGATGTTAAATTGGCCGTGCGTATGATAAGGGGCATTTTGTATGCGACCTGGTGACGGAATGTGTTGTCAACTTATGTACATATAAGTGTGACATTGTTTGGAGTCACCTTTGCCTTTGGGGTGTGATTCACTAGGACACTTAGACTACCTATCTACATCTTGAAAATATTTATTAATTTATACTGTTACATGAATTGATGAAAGTTACTATCTTATTCTTCAGTGGTTTTGAGTATAATGAATGACCTTAGCTAGGCTATTCTGGAAATAGAAGTGGATATATTCTAAAATATTTTTAGAATGACTGGCATTTACAAATATTTATTTTTACAAGCCCCATCCAACAAAACGTAGTTGAAAATTTTAACTTCTAAACATATTCCTCCCAATGTCCGCGTTTTGCTCAGACAGACATCAAATTGGATAGGTAGATGTGGTGCCAAAGTACCATTATTAGCTAACAAAAGAATGCCTACTATACCCGACATCCGAATGAGTTTTTATATAAAATACCTAAAACAACATTAAATTCCGAATTCCAAAACTTTTTTCGCGTACCTCCAAAATTAATGCCCCACTTTGAGAACCACAGCCTCGTATACATTTTAAAGTAAAAAAAACCGCCAAAATCTAATTTCCTCGCCGATGGCGCTAATATATTCAGAATATTAAAACGTATTTATCACACTGATTCCAAACGCTACGTTTTCTAATATTCTAATAAGTCTTTCTTCTTTATTAGATTTCCTTTACGGAATATTTTATCTGGAATAACCTTATTAGGTATGGTAATGAGTAAGAATTGATTGGCGATTTATTGGAGATGATTTTTGGCGGTTTGAAAATGCCGTTTTATTTTCTGGAATTAAAATTACTGTCAGTGAGGTTGTTGTAATGGACAATGTACATAGATAGATAGAATATACTTTATTGTACAGCACAAATAGTTACAAATTCTTATGGGCACAATGGCAGTCTTATCGCTGACAACGATATAGACTCTACCAGACAACCGTAGGATGGACTTACGGCCGGTCTCAAAACCTTTGACTAACTGTCTAATTAGCTACCCACAGTAGCTAAAACGTCATGTTAAAGAACTTAAAATAAGAAGGGGGGCAGTCTGCGGTGTACTGCTACTAAAACAAAGAAATTTCAAATTCAATTCTAGTTTATTTATTCGATAGTACTATTTATTTGGTACAAATGAGGTCGGCGACGAAAGAAGAATTAAAAAAGAAAACGGGTTGTACATACTCCAAGTAACATGGGACAAGGGCTGGAAGATGATGATGAGTTAGTTCTATTTATTCATTAAATAGGGTTTGTTAAGAAAGTAGTGCCGATGCCCATCACTAAGAAGAATTTTCTTTTGAAATAAGCAGTACCTTTGTACTCTCTTGTCTGTATATAATTGTAATATTTTATAAGTGTATTGTGTCATCATCTGCCTAGCCTTTTCCCAACTATATCGGGGTCAGCTTCCAGTCAAACCGGATTCAGCTGAATACCAGTATTTTACGTGGAGCGGCTGCCTACCAGATCTCCACAACCCATTAACTGGGTAACACGGTAGTTCTTGGCAAGACTGGAGTCAGATTTACTGGCTTCTGACAATCCGTAACGACTGCCAAAGATCTAAAAATGACAGCCGGGGTCAACGGCTTAACGTGATTTCTGATGGTCACCCATCCACAGACCAACCTTGGCAAGCGTAGCTTAACCTTGAAGATTGACCCGTGCGGCTGTTATTATTAAGCCACGAGCTCCTCCTTATAAGTGTATTGTGTGTATATAAATACATAAATAGAAATAGCATTTTGCGACCTCTATGTGACGGCACTGAATTCTTAGCCAACCCAAGCTTTAACGAGGAGCTTTGATGAAATAGATAACTTTGTCGGATCAATAGCTGATGAGAATTTATCTGGAGACCTCAGAAACTCGGACTTAAGTCGTTTAGTCAAGTCAGACATCTCAGTTCTCAAGTATTTCACTCACTTGTCACAAAACGTCGACTCATCGCGCACTGGACCAATGAGTGACACGAATTTTTACGCTAGCTCCTTCAAAATTGCTCACTAGTTCGGTCAAAATGGCTTGCTCAGCTCGATAGTGATTGATTGAAATCTATCAATCACTTCGATTGACTGGTGTTAATGTCGAGGGCGATTGCTTCAATCATTATGTCGGTGAAATGGATATTTTGTGTGCAGTTTTTTGGCAAGTAAAAAGTAGCTGTAAGTGTATGTAGTTTTGCAGATGATTTTACCGCGTCGTGTATTTTACCTTTAGAGTAGGTATGGTACGTCTGATTTCTTTCAATTTTTTCCTGCAAATTTCAATTTTACCTATCGTTTTAAGTTCTCGGAAGGTACAAGTAGGTATTACATAAAGAATAAAACTCACCCTTAAAAATCTTACTTCTTACAACTGTTATAATAGCGAAAGTTTGGATGGATGTATAGAATGAACAGATATTTGTTACTCAATCACGTCAGAACGGCTGTACGGATCTGGATGAAATTTGGCACAGATATAGATTAGAGTCTGGAATAGCACATGAGTAGGTACCTATTATCGTACCGTACATTTTGCAGGGTGTATGTTCCCTTAGGGTAATTTCCGACATCCACTCGGGCTGCTGGTGAAGCTAGTTTAAGATTGTGAAGAAGAATAATCATGTTCGTACATATTCCTAATCATCATCACTCAAAAAGAGTTTGAACAAAAAAAAAAGAAAATCCGACATCAAAACTTTTCATTCAGTACTGCAATAGCTTTTACACAAGTAGAACGTATCTACAACTACTGCAGTTGTACACTCAGAGGCGTTTTTAAAATGTAATTTATATGGAACAAACGACAAATTATCACTTTGGCGGGGTATTCGGAGAGTTGCCAATACGACTCAATTGCTTTTACGATATGTTGGGTGAAAACACGGAGTATGAATGAATGGAGTGATATAGTGGCGTGTTCTTATACACTGCGTATCTGTGTGTGTCAAATATTTCTTTCATTCAAAGTCAAAGTCAAAACGTTTATTCCAATAAGGCCATTAAAAGGCACTTTTGAACATGAAAATTACAGTTAAAAAAATATGTATAAAAATAAAGCGACTCTACTGTTCATTCACTAAGGTAGATTCTTATGGAGAAGAACGGACAAGAAACTCCATAGTTACTCTTTTCAAATAAAAGTTTCACAATAAATGGTAGGTACTCACATATTTACAAATATTGCAAACAATTGATTTTACTGTGTGAGTTATTTAATAGAAAAATAAAATAAAATAAAAAAAGGACATCTATATATAGATAAGTACATTATGCCAACCAGTTTGATTTACTAATGATTGTCCTATGGAGCAGGACCAGCATTCTTCCCCAAGCATTAATATTCTGAATGTAATCGTCTAATTTGTATTTTTTTTTATTCTTTCTACATATCTAGGTGAATTGCCATGAGAATGCGGCAGTAGTAACCTACTTTTTGCTAGTAATAGTCTAGGCAGCAGTTACTAATGTGTTTGGCAAGCGTAGTGATCCAAGATTATGACAATTTCTCCATTAGTGTTCTGCAATTTATATGGCATAGCCAAATAGCTTGATCAGCCGTTTAACTGGTGGCCTAGCCTTTTTTTTTGCATTTATTGTCCAAAATCCAACAGTGAGATTCGTGTGAGTACTTCATTCATTAGCTACTCCATGGAATAAAATGCTCGAATTAATCCGAATGTAATGTTACGCCGTATTTCAGATTAATGATACGTTACGGTTACGATTATTGTTATTTGCGTATTATTATGCGTTTTTGAGACTTCGGTTTGCCATTTTACTGTATATTTTGTGTCTAATTTGGCGACGTAAACAGCAATTCATCGTGAGTTGAATGTATTAATTCAGATGAGTATTTTCTCTTGGATGCATAACTTGTATAAATAAATGGCCAATGACTCTGGCTCGAAGCACTTCAGCATTTCACTTCACTTTTCATTATATATGTAGGTATGTAGGTATAATGTAAACATGATAGATTCTCATCTATCAGAGATTATAATATTCGTAGTGGAATATTAAATAAAATGGTCATCGGCTCAACAAGTTTTCTTTTTAGGGTTCCGTACCTTAAAATTTAAAAAAGGAACCCTTATAAGGTCACCCTCTTGTCCGTCTGTCTGTCCGTGTGTCACCACCGATTTTCTCAGGAACTGGTGGACCTAGCAAGTTGAATATTATACCAGATACCGATAGTCCCTATTAATTAGGTGTATAAAAATCAAGATCCTGAGTCAATACGATACAAAGAAATGGGCAAATTTAGATTTTCGCAAAAACTTGTAAGTACCAAAATTTTGCTTAATTTTCAACTTTTTAAATAAAATAAGTTGAAAATTAAAGGGTGCCCCACACATACATAGTTGACGCCTACCACCAATAAAAATGATACCAATTTTATTATGGCGGTATAATGGGTAGGTACGAAACCCTCGGCGCACAAGTTCGACTCGCACTCGACCGATTTTTTTATTCTCCTCTATCTACTGCCATTTTTTTCGGCCTTCCTCTACATATACATACTACGACCTACGACATTTGTGTTCACCAGCCTTAGTCATATGCCTTTCATCCCTCCTCATCACATCGAGGACCTAAAACCATTTCTTTCAACTTTTCTGTCACTGACGCCACTTTTACACGACTTCTTTATTATTTATTCTTATCATAATAACTATACAAAATATACATAAAATCAAAAATAAAATACAAGCACTAGAAAATCTAATCTTAAAATAAGTTTCGTCAAACAAAATCCTTTACAAAGAAATAAAATTTAAACTTAACAAATATAAAGTCAAAATAACATTCCCTAAAAGAAACTACTAGTACATAATTCAACACTGGTATATGCCTTAGTGAACAATATGCTATTTAAGGGGTGGTTCACACGGGCAACTTAAATTCCTCATTTCTGGGCAATAGTGGTCAAAACTGACATCACAAAAAAATTAAAAATTCACAGGTTCCGACTATCATGTTCATAGAGGCATCGCCGCACCAGCAGATAACACCAGCTTTAAGCATTTCAGAGTGAGTTGGAAATGAACTGTCAGCCCACCTTGATTGTATAGATTGACTCACTTTATTATTAGCTTTCGGGATTAGCTCACTTCTTGTTCAATTGATCTAAGTTCGTTGGCCATTGCCTTTCATTTTGACAATTAAACCACATTCATTGCGTTACTTGCGTTGTCGAGCAGACAAATATAATTATCAAAACACATGAAGTGATACACACACAGAAAGCTTAGGAATTCCCTTCAAAACCCCTTTATATTGAGAAAAAGTGTGTTAAGTACGCAATTACGCTTGCTTGAATGTTAAATACATTACGTATTCGTTGATTGCGGGTACTAATACCGGAACAATCGAATTAATATTTTCTTGGATTACGGTCAGAAACAGCTGGTTCGCAATCTCTCGGGCAACTGTTGCCGGGAAAAGAATCTCACAAAATTGCCCGTGTGCATGCAGCTTTAGAAGCGAAGGCGATGCAGCGTGACTCGAGTGCACAGTATATGTTTTTATAAAAGGAGGCAATGCGGCGTGAATCTTGAAATCCCATCCGAACCCTGTCTTGAAGCACAATAAACGTGCAGCTTATGGTTGAGCTGGTTTGAGGCATAGGAGGTAGCGATTTCAAGATTAACTTTCTTGAATTTCCCGAAACAGGTACAGTGGCAACTTTTTCTAGCTACATCACGAACTCAGCAGATAATGAAATTGCCAAAAATCAGCAAATTTAGCAAAGCAACACCAATAGATAAGTCCACAAACTATTCAGTTTACGATCTACCTCGCCACTCCACATCCATGTGTGATGCGATTTCCAACTGCGATTAGATTCAGTATTCCTAAAGTAAGGAATATTTAGGAATTCTATGTCATTCAGTACCTTAGCTGTGGGTGGAGATCAGATGGGCAGTCGCTTCATGTACAAAACGTTTTTTACAAAAAAATACAACCGACTTCCAAATAAAACAGAACACATTAATTTCGGAAGTCGCTGTTTTTGGTTGTTTCTTCCTATTTTAACATCGACTTCCGAAATTAAAGTTGTTTCATACTGTGTTGTGTTTTGTTTTATTTGGAAGTCGGTTGTATTTTTTTGTAAAAAAGTTTATTATTTTTCACTTTTTAGTGGTACCCCACACCTAATAACACCACTGGACAGCAAGACACGCAATTTCGTATCCTTGGATGATGTATTTTCTATTTTCCCCAGCTATTTTGATTTAAAAACCAAACTACTGAACCGATTTTGTTGAAATTGATGTGGGACCAATTGGACGTATACCCTTTTACATGAAGAAATGATTTTTAAAATCAAAACACCCTTAAACAAACAACCTTAAAAAAAAATACAACCGAATTGAGAACCTCCTCCTTTTTTTGAAGTCGGTTAAAAATACTAATATTCAGCTCCATCCGATAAGACTGGAAGATGATTTTTTCCCCCAATTTGCCTGCTCTCGCCTCCGTTCATGACTTACACCGCATAAGAAGCGTCCGCTAATGTCACGGAGAGACGCTCGCTGGCTTCTGACAAGTTCGTGTGTTGTGATATGTGCTGTTAGCTAAAATAGCACGGGTTTTAGTATAATTTTATAGTTCTTTGAGTTTTCTAGTGGCTGGGATTATTTGGTATCAAAAATGCTTGCTTAACTTTGGTTATTTTAGACACACTCGTAACTGTTGTCTCGTTGTCGGTTGTATTCGTGTTGTCTATATGTCTCCGGAAAATGGTAAACGCCGTAAGATTGTAAAATAACGCGTGAAATCGTAAACTATTGTTTCTTAATAAGACACGGATATCTTGGAAACGATTGAATTTGGATGGGATTTATTGTATATTATAATGTAATCAAGAAATTATATCGAGAAATTATAATGTAATCAAGATTTATTACAATCTTACTGATTCTTTCCGGTGACATATATATATCTGTTGTGTGTGAGTAAACAATTTAAAATAATATCTACCCTCGACTCTTCGTTCAAAGTAAAGTCTCCAATGGTAGAACCCAGTCATCACAGGAAAATGGCACAATAGAATGGCCTCTACCCAGCTGTTGACGAGGTCGGGTTGTGGATGATGATAAAAGTCACCACGGACAATTATGCAGTTTCAAACTTTATCTAAATGGTGTAAGAACTAATTCATAAGAACACGTCTACTTTCGAATCAGAAAATAAACTCACGCTTATTGTGGAACACATTGCAATATCTTAACAGAAAATTGGACATTGTTCAATATCATGACTAGCAATTTATAATCCCCCGCACTACAATTTAATTAACCTTGCAACTGCTCAGAAATACGCGAACCGAACCTAACCCACGGAAGCACACGTTGACACATAACATTCTAATCCTGACCACACTCACATTTCCAAAAATAACATAGTTAAGAACGCGCGTCACACGAAAATCTTGTAATAACAAAAAACTAATCCGTGTCTCCTCGTGTCCCCAGTAAATCAACCTGACATCCACAGAATAGTTGTAAACAGAAAGGCGACTCCATTCAACGAGCGAAAACAAGCGCACGCACACATAAATACGTACGTACGGCGATTTCAAACAAATGCCGATCGCGAGTGCATTTGCACTCGCTGTACGTGAAGCGTGTCTATGTGTGCGTGCCTTTTCGCCCGTTGTATGAAACAAACCTTCTGTAATACTTCTGTAATGTAAGAACTTTAGTGTAACGAATTGTTGAGCGCACGTTTATAAAGACATTTATATTTGTCGTCAGCTAGCACGTATTGTAGTAAAGAAAGAAAATAAAGAGGTATCTTGTAGTGCTATTCGTTTTAAAGTCGAAACGACAAATGGTGTTGCGGTATTTTTAAGCTGCTGTAATGGCAACAGCTGTTTACAAGGAAAATAAATGCTTACAAAAATTAAGATAAATGTTTTGTAAAATATTTGCGATAAATAAAATGATAAGTGTAATCACAGTTCTACAAATATATGGGTCGTAGAATATCGGATACACATTAATTGCAGCGGTGAGATTGCAGTCTTTGTAAAATTCTGAAACACCGGTACATTTTATATTGTAAGGCAGTATTATACTATTTTTTATTATTATTATATTATCGTGTGATAAAATAATTTAAAAAAAAACACGATTTTTACCATTGATTCATAAATTTTATATTGTATCAAATATCTTATTATTTTGTTAAATAATTGTTGTTGTTATTGTAAATGTTGTAGACGTCTGTAATTGACATAAACACTAGAATAAGACCTTATATCATTTAATATGTCCATGTTTGTGTTTGTATTGTTGATGTGCCATTAATAAATAAATAAATTATTAATATATTATTTATTTATTTTTACTGATACATTATAGGTCTCAAAATTGTAGGAAAATGGTAAAATAATAGTGAGACATTTATCGTTATTTTTTATTGAATTTGAAACACTAAACCAATTTCAATTTATTTCCAATAAATCCGTTAATAAATCATACATAACAAAATGACAATAAGATGGAAAATAAAACAATAATACTGCAAGAGTGTAATATAACTGACATACAATGAAGAAAACCGATATAATAAATATGAAAAAAATATGTTGACAAGAGCCGCAGCTCAACGAGCACGCCTACCACCTCTGGCCTCATCGCTCAGCTCCGCCTCGCCGCCGCCGGAACCCAGCCCCACCGTGAGTGCTGTGATACCGGCCGTAGCAGTTGCGTCGAGCTCAAGTGATGAGTACTTCTCGCCGCCCACGTCACCACTACCTGCACGTCGACGAAGAGGACGCCGGCCGCCGGACTGCTTAGGACCTCGAGGCCCAACGGCCTCTGATAGGGTCCCAGCTCCCGGTGGAAGTGTGCAGCGCATGCGATGGCCGCAAACCATTAATGAAAACGTCATGCGCTCATACTATGGGGCTACAGAGGGGGGAACTAACTTCAAACGGAACAGAGTAGAAGAAATTACTCGCAAAAAGCTCGCTCAAGGAAGTTCTTCCTCTGTACCTACACAATTATATCACCAGCAGCATTGCCATACCCTTTCTGTGGCCTTAGTACAAGTTTTTAACGTAAACGTAAATTTGTACTAACTGGACAAGCGCCGTTTGGTGACATTAACGGTAAACCTCTTTTTTTCTATACAAATAGAAGCGATTTTTTACGTTAACGCGGTCTGGTAAGAATAAAACAACCCGCACTAGGAAATGAATACCGGTGTATCATTAGCAACTCAATAAATTCAGGTCTGCCCCGGGATGACAAAGCCAACGTAGCGTCTAGTGAGCCACCTGCATGTAAGCTTAATATAGAAAACGTACAAATAAACAAGTACAAACACATGTTTAAAAAATCTGTAATCACAATAATAAAACAGAAAGCTGGTTGTAAATCAAACGCCGATAAAAGTGAGAGCGTTCGATATGTGTATCGAGTGCGTATCGAGCGGGCTTGGACGGAAATAGTTCACAATTAAACCAACTATTTTTGACAACGACGAGAAACAGCCCGATGGTATGTGTGGTGCAAGTTATAGGCGACAGGCGCGCTCGCTAACTAGTAACAAAATAGTTTTAAATGTCGTAAACGTCATGATCATAAAACAGTCCCTTAAAATCTTACTGTTCATTGCTTCCCAGACTTTAAATTAGCCGCTCTGTTTGTAGTATTTATTAGGTCGCGTTTTAAGTTTTATCTAGGCCAAATACCACATTCCATGATGGCCAACTGTATCCACTTGCACTTAGCCTCGATTTCTGGAAAAAAAAATTGAACCGTCACAAGTTTTAATTACTTTTTATGCTGTCTCGATCGACGTCATTCTGCTAACGCCAGTTGTCACTGGAAACCAGCGTTGTGGCTCTGTCTCGCACACGAGTCCTAGCATAATGCTGAGCGATGGCCGTTTTGTGCGAATGTGACGCATATCTTCCCAACTTGCATAGCTTTTGTATATTTTTTTAATTCTATTTTCTGGTATGCGTCATGCAATGCAATAAACTCTTTTTCTTTCTTTCTTCTTTAACTATAGTGATGCTATTTGAAGACTCATTCAACCAATCACAGCTAACCGTTCGAGAAACTCGGGCTTAGTGTTTGATAGCAAATTACGAAGCAGTTTATGAAGCCGTTTTGTAAATCAATCTGTCAGGCAATGGACTTACACTATTTTGAAACTTGCTAATTCGCTCTCAAACTCAAAAATTTAAACACATTTAACATAAGAAATATGAAAAACTCCCAAAACTTTTTATCATATTGATATGCTCGCGTATTAACACTATCTCAACTGACGGTAACCGACAATATGACCGACGATGAATCGCGGTTGTCTAGAAGTAACTCATTCACACTATACCCGCTGTCTCCTCTAACTTAGGTCACACTCAATCCGATTGCGTTCATTGGATGCCCGAGACAAACGCCGAGTATCGTGCGCCAACAATCAATCACTACGAAACGAACCCGTTTCCTGGTGTCGATCACACGCGGTTCCATTCTTAGTTCATCAGTTTTAAAGGTACCCACGGGCTTTTTTAAGACCTAGATCAGGTAGGTAAGTTTTTAATGATTTTGTAGCTAGGTGCCTGGAATAAATTAAATAGCTACAACGCATTTGTGTTACTTGTATGGTCTCAAATCTGTTGCGGAATTTGTTCGAAAGAGTCACCGCGGCCCTGAAACGCAAAGGGCTTTAGAAGGAACACGGATGGGTTTTAGTCAGTAAGAGTCTGATACGCCCTTCCGCTCCACCCAGAGCGGAAGAAGTAATTTGATGGTTTTCAATTTCCACGGAGATTAGTCAAGCGTTGGAGAGATATTATAGTTCACGAGTGAAGAGAATTGAAGTGCAAACACAGGTAGGAAGCTCAGTATGTGGCTAGGTTAATTGCAGCATCAATGGTTTTAATTAAATCCCAAAAGTAAAGGGGTATGGACACTTGGGTCACTTCAATGTGTGGCTCATGTTCTGAACAGGGGCATTGCACAGGGTATCCGACATGTCTATAAAACCCCATTCTGTCAAGTTGTGTTTGCAGCGGTCTACCTTTACTTGACTTCGTCAGACTCTTATTGATCAAAACCCATCCGTGTTCCTTCTTAAGCCCTTTGTGTTCCAGGGCCGCGGTGACTCTTTCGAACAAATTCCGCAACCCTGGCAGGCTCTGGACCAAGCGGCCCGGACTTCTATGCTGACATCACTTCGAGGCGCGCGTGGAACACAACGCGCCATCGACCCGGGCTTGGTGGGGATCGGACAGCGAGCCACCCAACACTCGCCGTCCGCCACCTTTACTTGACTTAACAATAAGTAGTCATTAAAACAATGCTATTTAAAGAAAAATAACCCTTACGCTAACATTTTCCTGGCTTGACAGTTCGTAATTACGTATCTTACTCATTATGTTGCGTCCCATTCTGTCCCATCAAGGAAGCCTCAATACATTATGATACATCCATCCAGCCCATTGAGCCGCGTGCCCATTAACGGACATTAATGTGCGATATATTAGCGCACGACATAAAGGGCCTGTCTACAATAGCACTGTGAAGTTTCTCAGAACAATCAGTCTAAGATCCATTCATCAGGATTGTAATTAATTTCGGCGATTTTTTCATGATGCTTCGGAAATTAGAGGGAATATAGGTAGGTACTGAAGTTGTTACCTATAATAGCAGTTTTAATGACTGTTGTTTTATTGGTAGATAGGTGGTAATCAGCACCGAGATATTATAGTGCATAATCGTGTGCGCAAACACAAGTGCACTCTGCCGTCCGAGGCACGGACGTGTCACACCACCAACTTCCAAACTCAGGGCTGCTTCTGCGGAATTCGTATTGGAAAAATCCAGTTAAATTTTTAGCCTGACCTGGGAATCAAACCCACCCAAGACACGCCTGCAACCACAAGACGAACAGGGTAGTGTGTTCCATTAAACTTATTTTTTTCTACTTACTTTAACTTTTTTTCTTACTTCCAACATGTTTGAAGCCTGTCTGCTCCATAAACCGCTTTCCACAAGAATTCTTTTGTGTCTACATCATACACTTCCTTCCTTTAACATGTTTAGTGCTAAAAAATGCAAAAGCACCCACCGGTGCGCCGGCTACCCTACAGGGGGGTGGTGGCTAATTTATTTAACGAGCGACCGCGCCCGAGAAAAGTGTGTATTGTGTGTTTAATAATAATTTGCTCAGCCGTGCGGTTTGGATGGGCTGTTTATAGTGGACGACTACATAGGATGATGCGCTACGATTAGTCGTGTAAATCTTGTAAAAAATGTTGAGTTCGGAATTGTTTAGTCTTGTATCAGAGTGAGACTGACAATTATTTATTTCATCATCTTATCAGCCGAAAGACGTCCACTGCTGGACATAGGCCTCCCCCAAATGCCGCCACAATTCGCGTCTCGCATCCATCGGCTACCCGCGACCCTCACTAGGTCATCGGTCCACCTTGTGGGAGGTCTTTCAGTACGCGGTCGCCACTCTAGAACTTTTCGGCCCCATCGACCATCTGTTCTGCGAGAAATGTGCCCTGCAGTGAGCAGGGCACATTTCTCGCAGAACAGATGGCCACTTCAGTTTGGCGATCCTTCGGGCTATATCGCTAACCTTTAATATTTATTTATTTAGACTTCATGCACTTCCACATAGATACAAAGGCGGTAAGCCCTAAGTATTCTTTACCAGTAATTCAAAGGTGTTGAAGAGTTAACATGGCAAGTGCATTGTTTAATCAAGGCAGAAATCATATAATCGAATACCTACTGTATCGTTTAGCAGTAATGTAAAGGGCCAACTAAACTTGCGCGTTCCTACGGCTGTAAAATTAACGAGTTGAAAAATGCTCAAAAAGATTAGCAGTATTTTGTTTTCAGTGTCAGCCGTTCAAGAAGTGTCTATGTCATTGACACTGCAAGCTTTTGAACGCGTTTTATATTTGTTGGTCGCGTTCTGTTTATACAAAAACAGCTCTCGGTTGATTGAAATTTACGCCCAACATAACTGAACTTGGGCTCTAGAAAAAGTAACGTTTTATGATTTTCGATTAAGATTGACCAAAATGTATGAAATTAACAACGTGACTTTATAGTAGCGAATGTCAATTCCATACACTTTTAACATTTTACCCGACTTCCACGGAAGAAGTGTTTTGGCTATCGTGATCGCTGATTGAATATCACATTGTCTCCCTCATGTGCGAGTATCCTTTACGACTACGCATATCGTATCGACATCGTATCGTTCCGTCTAAACATCCCCATTCCTCCAGACCGCGGATTACCTCTAAATAATAGAAAAGGATGCTTTATTCCGATTTGTTAGGCGGCCACAGCTACGGACCGGGCGAACGGGCGAATAATACAGCATATGAGCTATTTGTAACACTCGCTATACGGTATTTATGTGCGGGCTAATATTTAATAGGTTTTCTTTTCTTTGTTGTGGACAACGACCCCAGTTCCATGTTTATAGGGCTGCCATAACCAAAATTGCCGACGCCGGACAAAAACTTAAAAAACCCGGACATTTGGTAAACGTCGTTTTAAATAAAAAATCATTTTTAACAATGTATTCCGGCTTGTTTGCAATGTAAACTATGTACAGCGTCGGCTATTTTGCAGCGCCGGAGTTAGCTTGTAAGCGGCTCACGATTACTAATTAACTTTTAACTTAGTTTCGTTTTTATTTGTTGCTTATCTTTTTAATTTTCAATCAATCGAGTTTCCCTTAACGTGTCCGGGCTGTACCAGGACGACTTTTGAAAATCCCGCTCGGACGCTCCCGGGACGCCCTCCAAATTTGGACAAATCCGGGGAAACCCGGACGGATGACAACCCTACATGTGTACAGTACCCGGGCATAGAAAGGTTAAGAAAGAGAACAGTTCTCAGAACTTCTATCACTTATATCTAGAGTTTCTGAACCTTGATGTCATTTTGGGAAAATTGGATCAAAATCTTCTACCAATCTAATTAGCCTGTGATGCTATCCGCCCAAAAGACGTCCACTTCTGGACATAGGCCTCCCCCAAGGGAGTTGCCATAATCGCCACGCTTCGCAGCCGGATTGGCTATCGCAGTGTAGCTGTTGCAATGTACAGCGAATGCTGCTGCCTATTCTCTGGTGAGACCCTTAGTCGCCTCTTACGACACCCACGGGAAGTGATGGGATGGTGCTATTCTTTTACGTCCGACACCGTACAGCTGGGCAAATGTCTCCCTCACAGTCTTCCACCCACACACACGTCTTTCTTCTGTTATTACGCGCTTTTCTATTATTTTATCTTAGAGTCATGCTCTTCTTGTTTATAAATGAGATGAAATACGTTTTTTTTTTTAAGTACTTAAATATTATTTTCCTGCGCCACCTCGCACCAGCTCATAATACGCATTCAGGCCGTCTCTTTCTGGGCCGGCCTCGGCGGCGCCTACCATCTTCAAGTCCATACATGTTATAAAAATAAAAATCCAATAAAACACATTACATAAAAATAATCATAAAGAACTTTCCTTCTTAATTACTGATCGGTGGTCCAGGAGATAATTTTCAGCTTGTCCCTTTGTGGGGTCTTTCTGGAAAAAATTGACGTTTTAAAAGTACTGGCTCTCAGCCTTATTTGAATAACTGTCCTTGATATTTGTATCTTTTTTTTTCTTGTATCTATTCGAACTGCCTTGGTGGGAAAGAGCATTTTAGGCATGGTTTCGCGCATCTACAATAAATTACCAGATGTCATAAAAAATTGAATGTAACACAATTAAAAAAACAATTAAACCAGGTATTAATTGAAGAATGTTATTATACGACTGATGAATATCTGAATGATAAATTAATGTATATGACTGTAGGAACATTAATTTGAATATTGTGACCATTGGTACTTTATGATTACTTATTGACTGTAGAAATTACTCCATTTTTATTTATAATCATCATTCAATTAATTTTGACGTACTTACCTCTCGCATGATTAATTCGCATGCAACCATATTTGTACGCTTGGCCTATGAACTTTAATTTAAGAACTATGTTCACTACCTATGTTACACAAATAAAAATGATTATGATTGTAATCATGAATAAAGATGTCAGAAAAATATCATCCAGATTAAAAGACAGGAACTAACGTTACTTCTATCTTTCATTCCCCGACTTGTACATCATTTATTATTTTGTAGTTTCCCGTAGCTCTATTCCGTATTTATGACTGCATCAATATTTAGTAGGCTGCGAGCCGATAAGGTGTTGCGTGAGATAATAAATCTGAATCCTGCTTTGTTTTACTATTGTATGCGGTGTGATTGAGTACCGATGGATAGGGTAGGCCGACCCCGGAAAGTAGCTAGGATTTTTTTTCGGCACAACACGTTTTGTTCTTCCATTCCTCATTCCTCTGTCAACTATCATGAGGAAAAATGAAAAGGCTATCATTGATTTATTTATTTATTTAAACTTGTAAAAAATTTACAATAGTGGTACATGGGCGGATCAAGGCATGCTCTACCAGTCAAACGTTGGATTAAAAAGACTACACTGTGATAGGTTTACAACAAATAAAAATAACATTTAAAATAGAATTTTGTTTCGGAAAGAATACACAAATAATATATAGGTATTACATATAAATAAATATTACATACAATATATATTTACATGACTTGCTGGCGCCACTTCTTCTTCCCAGCCAAATATTTTTTAGAAATCAATCTGACGGACTAATTCGAATTTTTCATTAAAAATACCACATTGTTACTCAGAAAATAAGTAAGTCTGGGCTCTCGGATCTTTGACTATTAATCAATATACAACCCAAACAACCTTTATTTGCTTATTACTTCAGCCTGGAATTTATCACGTGACTAAAAGATCTGGCGCTCTCGTCAAACATTAATGCCGGAGCCTATGGGATTGTTCAGATGGGTGGGGTAGGGTGCTAGTGTCAGCGAGGTTTGTTTAAATTATTAATAGGCTTGCGTTTGACCACTGGGTATCTCATTTGATCGTAAGCGATTACATGGTCGGCGATGAAGTATGCGTGCCTAGAAATAATCTATTCTTTCTTGACCTTAAGACCTTCAGCTATCAGGAAACACAGTTTTTGTATGAACTGTTTACAACACAATTAATTCCGTTTCAAAATGGTATATTTAAAAACAGTTTTGTAAAATATATTCTTGAAAAAACTTGGTTCGAAAGGTATTTTCTTTAAATGGGTTTTCGCTGTATTAACGTTGTGTTATTCTATGTTTGATGCGGAAAAAACTGCATTTCCTGAGTTCATTCCTTGATTCTTTTTTGGCGATAGGTCTAAGAAATACAATTTTCGCAAGTACTTTTTCTATAAATATATATGTCACCGGAAAGTAGCAGACTCCGTAAGATTGTAATAAATCTTTATTAGATTATAATTTCTCGATACATTATGAAATTATCGTTTTCTGTCCCAATTCCATTCCAATATATTCGTGTCTTATTATTAAGAAAAAATAGTTTACAATTTCACGCCATATTTTACAATCTTTCGGCGTCGCAATTTTCCGGTGACATGTCTAAAATAACCTTTTTAAAATAGATATACAATATAAATTAAGTAACTCCTTTTCACATCGACCTTTTTATGGTCACCGTGAAGTGAGCTTTCAATCCCAAGCATCTTCTTCAAAAACTTACATCCCTGAACCTTTTGCTAAACAAAACGAAATTACCCAACATCTAGTCCCATAAAATTTTAATGAACTGAAAACCGAAACGACTAACAGCACCCGTTACCCTGAAGACCTTCGAACCACAAGCTCGATAGGTACTACGTTATGCAAACCGAGTGAATTGTAAGGGTTTGTTCTAGTAAATAAGTTAAGGAGCTGTTGTTTCAGTAGCTCGTGTTTGGTGAGTGACAGCTTTAACCTCGGGATTAGGTTTAAAATTAATGGTTTCAGGAACTGCTGCTTGTTCGTGTAACAACATGGTGGTGTAGCTTAGTTCTTTATCAATATATTTAAAACTCTTCCGGTACTGAGTGATTGACCATGTCGCTTCTTTGCTTCAATAACGTGATAAGTCCGACTGTTCATTTGTTTTTTGTTTTTTGACTTGTCTTGAGTAAATAAAATCGGTCACGGCGGTTTTGCTTCAATAACGTGATAAGTCCGACAATTCAATTTTTTGACGTTTTTTGGAAAAATTAATTCGGTCAATTCGGTTCCATTACCAAATTTTCAAAAAAATAACCGTTGGACTTATCACGTTATTGAAGCAGACGTGACAGACAGCACAGCCGAAACTAATGGTCGTAGAAAGCTGAAATTTGGCGTGTAGGTTCCTTGGAGAGTGTAGCGGAGCACTAAGAGAGGATTTCCTGAAATTCTTAGAAGAACAGGGAAAAACGGGATATGCGCGTACAAAGTCGCGGGAAAAAGCCAGTTTAATTTATTTAATGATTTCGTATTTTGTTTTTGGTTTAAACAGTGTAGATTACCTAATAACACCACTTTAGGGCATTAATTAACTGTCGCAGCAAAGCGTTTTTAAAGGTGTCGGTCCCAAAAACTACACTTTCACAAGATTTAACATTAATCACTATCCTTCTTCACATTCATTTATCTTTATAATTTCCATTATCTGATTGTCCTATTATAATCATGCCAGCTTAGCTAAATTACCATAAAATTACGTCTGGTACTTGTATTGAATGCTGCTGCCCTTTCTCTGGTGTTGCCTGTTGTTTTATGTAATAAGCAGCTTAGTTTCCGTTTTATTATCCATTATAACACGTATATTCAATGTCCTTATATTTTAATAAATAAAAAGCTGTATCCTTCAATTTGATTGATAGAAGAGAGAAGATGTCGTAAGAGTCATTCGTCATTCTTTGCGCATTGCAACAGCTACACTGCGATCAACAACCCGCCTATCAAACGTGGCGATTATAGCAACCCGCCTCCCCCCCCTCCCCTTGGGGGAGGCCTACGTCAAGCAGTGAAAGTCTTTCGGCGGATATGATGATGATGATGACTTAAAAAAATAAATTGAAAATCAACTATAAGCCACCAAAACTATTCATCGCTACTCGTTATCAGTGACACCCCACCCGAACCCTCCAGAGACGTCCCTTAACACAACCGTGCGGTTCCGTACGAGATTGCGTGTGCGTTTTATTATGTAGCGCCGAGTCTTCAAGTTAACTACCAACAGAAACTACTCGTGTTTGTATGTTTTTAGTAGTTTGACACTCGTGTCCCGTTTGAACTGAGATTTATGTGAAGTTTTAGATGTTTTCTTGCGGTTTCTTTGTGTTTTTAATTAGGGAGATGTAATTTTAGGGTTTCGAGTCTTTTTGGGATATGCATTCATTAACGTACTGCAGTTTAGACATTCATCATATTGAGACTTTCCTCAAGGAAGATCTTTGGCCGAAGGGTGTTGTGTATCGGCGATTGTGGATTGTGTGTTGTGGAAGGCTACGCGACACCACGCAGCGCAACACGTCGACTTCACTTCGTGTACTACAAAAAAAACCTAAATTTATGATAACTTATATTATTATTATTATTTAAACAAAGGACGTTTAGTGGTTAAGCCGACCTCAACATACATGGGAAGGGTAAGGGAGATGATGTCTATTCAAAAAGAACTACTGTTTGCATATGTATTTATAAAAGATTGATCGAATAGATCCCACTTCTGGGAAACAGTGTGTGGCCAAAAGTGGGACAGCATCGGCTTAAGAAAGCAAAAGGGAACTCAAAACCAATTGGCAGTCCTGATCTTTTAGCGATCGACGTTGATCGATTGGTGGTGGTAGCTTTGGTTGATCGAGGGATACCGGGCGATAAATAAATTAAAACCAAACCAATTGGTCATCGATCAACGTTGATCAATATTTGTGTGGTTGAAGTAGTAGCCATCGATCGACGTTGACTAATTCATTCGGCCCTCGATTGACGATCGATCGATTGGTGTAGTAGAAACTATCGATCGACGTCGACTAATCAATTCTACCACCGATCGACGATCGATAGATTGCTGTAGTAGCACCCTTAAGGATGATGCTGCATTCTAAAATACTAACAAAAAAAACCTCTTTACCTATAAATATGTTTTAAGGACGATATCCTAGCTTTTTTTCAGTTTCTATCAAGCACAAATATTGTAATTATACTAAAATGTTTTAGAAACGAGTCGTAAGATAATCTTAATTAATTGGAACCAACACAAGTAGACAGTGATATCCTACAAGAAAATTAGATAGGGATGAAGTTACAGTAGTGAGCCAAATTTAGGTCAACAGCTGTATTGGCAGGTTGCCTGCTTGTCGGTCTTCTACAGATTGTACTTCGGGGAGAGTGTCCACGACCTCATCCAACCGGCCCCCTTCTACCATCGGACATCTAGACGCACTGCAAGTTACCATCCCTACCTTGTTGCTATTCCACCAATTCGCACTAAACGTTTCCAAACGTCTTTTATAATGCGCACAGCAAAGGAGTGGAACTCTCTGCCTGCGTCTGTGTTTCCGAACGCATACAACCCTAATCTCTTCAAAATTAGAGTGAACAGGCTTCTTCTGGGTAAGCTCGCTCCATCGTCGACTTTGTCTCTGTCATTTATGACCTAGACTATAGTCAAGAGCAAACCCATATTAAATATAAATAAAAAAAATATTATATATAATTTTTTAACCACATAAAAAAAAACTTTTTTCTTTTATGAAAAAAAAAAGTATTCATAATACAAAGATGGTGACATAAGAGGACATTTTATTAAGTGTCAGAAATATCTCTATTATCAACGGTCCTTGTGGATCATTAATAGCCGGTCTCGATAACCTTTGACCAACTCTCAAATTAACTTCCAACAGTAACTAAAACGTCATGTTTGAAAGAAAAATATGACGTTTAAGCTACTGTTAGTTAAAGGTAGATACGTTATTGAAACGGGTCGTAAGAAATTCTGGATCTACGTCTATGCATTCATTTTGCTTTAATATTTTCCATTATAGAATCTTTTCTTAAATACCCGTTGTCACAAACATTACATAGTATTTCGAAAAACGTACCTTTACCACGTTCTGACTCTGCAAAGAGTCACCCAGCAAAACAAACACTTGGTCCCAAATCTATGTAACTAACCAAATAGCGAAATCTCTTTGTAGTACGCGCTTCTTGTTATCCACCGGTACAAAGGTACTTACTGCACCCCTCCCCCCCCTTAAGCCCTATCTGTAGGGTGGCATCAAAAATTCAACCAAATGTAGGGGCAGCCTGAAGGTCGGATGTGTTTGAAAATTTAAAACCGTCTTCATAGGAACGCTGCCTTTTTAGGGATTAAAGTTGAGTCTGGGTTCTTGCGACGACTTCGTTCAGTTGGCTGAAGTTTTTCAGTTCTTCTTTTATGGAGAAAGTATCTTGAATATTTCCTCAAAAGATCGGTGAAAAGGCCTGTTTTTAACTGTATTTTTCACCTTCTAGTTTGCTTCTATATACGTGCGCATCAATTGAATTATTAATTCAAGTAATACTCTAGTAGAATTAGGTTATTAAACATGAAATATCCCCATAAACCCGACGGTATAATCCTAAATAAATAAACAAAACATAACACCCGACGTAACAGGTGACGCTACTTATTTTAACGTCGTAAATCTTTTACCTCCCACACGTCCGTACCGTACGACTTCAATCCTAAAAATAAAAACAAAAGCGTTGCATTTCCCCCACTCCTCCAGCTTACTGGCTTGATAGCCTTACCTACCGTCTTTTTTGCGTTTTTTTTCCTCGTATCGCAGCTAAACGTCAGGTTAATCCTCAGTGAGCCTGGAATAAATCGCAACTTAGACGCCTATCTGTCTACCTAGTTTTTTGCCTAGATTCGACGTGAATGTGATTAAGTTTTAGAGCTATCGAGCGGAAGATGGTATGGGTTTTGTGTTAGCAGATTTTGGAGTAAGTGGGTTGTCAAAAAAGATGGGAAAAGTTGAAGTACCTGCCGCGCGACATTTCATTTTCATTATAAGCCAGGATTTTTTTATGATGATATAAGAATATTTATACCTAGACATAATTTATTTTCTATCTTTTCAGGTATGTATCCCGTCACCAAAATTATCAAGTAAAAGATTCGTAAGTATATCGTTTCTGGCTATAAATCTGAGTATTGGAAGAAAATTCAAAAGGATGACTCAAATAACTATCTTCTGTCACCACTATTCGACCTTTTAACATTCTGCTTAAAAAAATCTAACATCTCTCTTACAAATATGCGACAGAAAATATAAATAAAACCAAAATGACAAATTGCAACCATCTGACCTGCCAAAATACACAGTACTAGGTATTTATTGCAGTAGAACCGGTGCTAAAATAAGATGCGTCTACGCATCGCTGTCCGTCAACGGTCGGGAGTGACGGAAATAGCCGAACGATGACGCGACAGGAATAGCTTGAACACGTGTCATTTGTCGCGAGGCGTTGTGACTTGTCGGCTGTCGCGCGCGTCAGGCGGGCTGTGAGTCATCGGTGTTGCCAGAAAAGAGGAACATTGGTTTTATGTACGGATTTTTAAATTTCGTGTTTTTATAATCTGGAATTTGTTAAAACCTTGTGTGCAAGTTTAACATTTATTTTGGTTGATCCTTATCCATTTAAAGAAGCACTTTTCATATAGAATCCTAACAGATTTTTTCTGCATATTATCTATCGCTTTTATCCACCCTCATTTAGTGCTTCAATGTTCATGATAAGTAATTCAATCCACGTACAAACTATAGTTTCACACATATGTACATACAAACCTAAACTCTCTCCTTTTCCCGTGGGTGCAGGCAGAAACCAAAAAACGAGACCTGCCACGATCCTTGCTAAAGTTTCCTCAAATATTAATGTTGATTGGCCCATAAAAGAGTAGTACGCGTGATAAGTGCGGTTGATTTCTTGTAATAGTGCGCAGTAATGGCCACGTTATGTTTACCTTCTCTTTTATGCTGCTATAACAATTTGTAGCAACCCGACATTACCACAAACAATACTCTGAGTATTAATGAGTTTAGAAATAGAAAAATTATTTTATAGTAGTCTGGGGGCGCATTTTTTTCATAAAGCTTGTTTTTGGAGAATTAAACTTCAGTACCTAACAGTAATCTTAAATGTTATCTTTCACTAACAGAAAAGGGCTTGCTATTATTTATTAAAGAATTCCGTTGCCTATCTCCGAAGTTCTTCATCAGATCTTCATAAACTTGAAATGGTACCAGTTTGGAAAAAATAATCTTCCAAACAAAAAAAGAATTATCAAAATCGGTTGACAATTGGCGAAAATATTGCTGAACAAACATTTTTCCTGAGATTCCAGCATCAGATCCTGACTTATACCTTCCATCATCAGCTCAGCAAGATGATATGTTGATTACCAGACACAATAATCTGAATTGCGTTAGCAATTATATGAAAAACATTGTATGTGCCTTTAAAATTTGAGGGTTGCCCTCGATTTCCCTAGGATCCCATCATCAGATTCTGACTTGGTGCCAATGGGACCACCTCGGGAATACTCCCTAGGTGGTCCCATTGCACAGGCTTTCGAATAAAAAAAGAATCATCAAAATCCATTCATAATTGACGAAATGATCGCATAACAAACATACAAAGAAAAAAAAAACATATCGTCGAATTGATAGCCTCCTTCTTTTGGAAGTCGGTTGAAAAAATAATAAGGAAACGCTTTAGAAACTTAAAATTTGACCATCTATTTTAATGGGACCTAATACATATAATTATATCAAAGAAATATTTTCATTATGGACCGGATATAGAGTTCTTAATGGTTAGTGGTGTTTTTAATTGATACATTTAATTTATCTCAATGAATTATGGAGAAAAAGAGATTGCTGTCTAAAAATAGTTTCTACACAAACAAAAACCTTACCAATTGTTTTTTAATTCTCCCGTTTTAAAATAAATTGTACTATTTCATTCAGTTATTCTGGCAACCCAGCTCTCTCACACATGTACATACGAAGTTCTTATTACGTCAACTTCAAACGTTGGACACGCCGTCTCGCGCGGAATCCACCAATTCCGTGTATTTTTAATTTTCCACGGTTTTTCTGGAGACTATGAAATTATCATTCTTTAATGGTGACATTTTCCGATGTATTTTATTCTGTAACAGGGCAGCTACTCTCTAAACCCGAAGTCCGTAGTTTCGGGCTTAGTTGCGGGTGTATACTACTCCGTATCACCTACGGACTTACGATTCGTTCCGAACCGGAACTAAGAATGAATGACAACACGATTTGACAGGAACTGTTCAATCGTGTTGTCATTCATTCTTAGTGGTTAGGTGATACGGACTAGAATACGCACGCAACTAAGCCCGAAACTACGGACTTTGGGCTTAGAGAGGTGAGTAGCCCCCCAGATCTTTCACTTGAAAGTTCCGGAGGCTCAGACAAAGTGCTATCAGCAAATGCGACAATCAAAATGCCAAAATCTAAGGTTTCGGCTACACGCTCAATCTTGCATGCACAAACAATTTGTGCAAAAATTGGCACAAACACTATATTATTATGGCGTCCACACCATAGCGACTTGCATACGCAAAAAGTTTACGCATAGTGTACCGTCTTCACTTACATACTTAAGTGCAAATCAATCTTAGATTTTTTAGAATACGAATTTGATTTTATAATTCTTTTATATTTTATTTACTTTCCTGAAATGGTAAAAAAATATAAAATTCTATCAATTCGTATTCTAAAAAATCTCAACCATTTATGCAAAGGTGGGTCAGCTAAGTGTGGTAACTGACTGTACAAACAAGAATCAGTGCAAATAAGATTGATTGTGTAGCCAAAGCTTAACGGATTGATCACGTCACATTACGACACGACATTTTTTAAACAACTAAGAATAATTTTATCGAATATTGCTCGACGATGCTCATTCGCTCCACGTGTTCACCGACACCCTTCAATGTTGCTTCGTTGTTTCCAGCTGTGTTCTGGGTGCTGAAGACTTCGTCTTTTTGTACCGTACACCGCACATTTTTCTGTGGTAGTCGCGGTTTTTTTAGATAAATATCGAATAACGTAGCCCGTGGCAGGGTCGCAATGAGATGAATGTAAAAAAAGGTTCGGGTATAAAATAAGAAGGCTACTGCTTGGTTCCCATAAGGGTAGTATAATGAATGTAAAAAATACACATTAGTGTATACAATTAATGCATAGCGCAACGTAAGCGATAACATGAGACATAAATTTAAAGGAGCATACACAAACTATACCTACTGTCTAACGTTCTCTCTTTTAAATCAATCCAAAGGCTGTCTTTAAAAGATCGCTTTTAGCGATAAGGGCGGCCATTATGTCGCCCTATGTAATGTGTTCATTTTCTACTTATGTATATGGTGGTATTTCTTTAACTTAAATGGTGTACATAATAAAGAGTATTATATTCTATACTTGAGCCATTTCCATCGAAATCCAGCCATAAAGACTTGGAGACAGACAGACAGAGTTACTTTCGCATTTGTAATATTAGAGCAGTTCGCACTGCATCCGATCCGTACCTGTGAAAATACGTTCCGAAGTAGTCATAGAACTATTTGTATTGTAGTTTACGCACTAGATCCGACTTCCGTCATCCGATTTCGTGAGTGTCCAATTCGGAGGAAATATTGACGGGCCGCTTTCGTATACCTCGGTTTCAAATCAAACATATCCAAAGATGGCCCTTGAATACATTGGAATTGGAACAGAGATCGGATTAGTGCGTAAGCAATATTCGAATTTGGTCCGGGTTTTTAGACAGAGATCCGTATTTCCACGAATTCGAATCGGATGCAGTGCGAAAAGCAATTTCCGAACTCGGCCCATGTTTTTATATCCGTATTTTCACGTATTCGGAGGCAGTGCGTAACCGCTCTTGGTATGGATTAAAAAGTCCATATAAGCCGTTGCCACAGCCAAACAAAAACACGTCCATAATACCAGTAACACAGTTCTTTAATGCTATGCATTTGAACTGCACTAGTGACCCACAAAGGGAGTGAAGCGTTCAGTCTAGACATACTATTTTAGCTACAATCGATATCAGCAGCCTGCCTGTTCTATATTTGTTTTTATAAATGGTAGGGTTCGGAGAGGTCAGCCATTTTTGTCTTTAAAAAGCGTTGTGCTGTCGCTTCATAATTTTAGTTGGAATAGGAGTGGAAGTCAAGAGAAGGATCATTATTTGGATATCATTGTGTGCACTGTAAATGGAATTGGATTATAAAAGTTGAACCGTTATTTTTTATTATTGAAAGGCTCTTTTAACTTTTGTTTTTAAGGATGGAAAATCATCAAATGACTTCTTCCACTCTGATTGGAGCGGAAGGGCGTGTCAGACTCTAACTGACTAACACCCATCCGTGTTCCTTCTAAAGCCCTTTGCATTCCAGGGCCGCGGTGACTCTTTCGAACATATTCCGCAACCCTGGCAGGCTCTAGCCCTAGTGGGCCCCGTCTACTACTATGCTGACATCTCTAAGGCACGCGTGGAACACAACGCGCCATCGACCCGGGCCTGGTGGTGATCGGACAGCGAGCCACCCAACGCTCGCCGTCCGCAGGCCCGCATTAGGAAAGGCTTGCTTTTGAACACAATATCACCTACTGGAAAGCGATTTTGTGGTCGAGGATGGGGCATCTATTCAAACTTGACATAAAGATCTCCAGAATGTAGCTATCAGGAATCACAGACTCCGGCAGGGAACTCCACTCCTTAGCTGTACGCACAATAAAAGCATTCCCAATACTACAGGACCCATATGCTTTATAAAAGGTCGCATTCTTACATCATTTTAAACTCACATTGAAAGAAAAAAAAGAAAGAAAGAAAAATGTTTATTTGGGACTCGCACAAGACAAACAAACCAGTAAAATAACATTAATAACTAAACAGCATAATAAAATAATTATCTGTGCGAGGCCAAAATGGTCCCTATCTCAGCTTATGCTGCGATATCTCAAAAATAAATAAGGCAGCGCTGGTATTCTGATAGGTGCCACGGATACACTCACGGAGCATATATAAAAGAAAAATACAAATAAAATAATAATTATAAATGCAACAATTATAAATATATATACAGTGTATTGACTTTCGTGGGTATCGTCTGGTTTTTTTTTATACATTTCTGTATAAAACACTACTCAAGTCGCTACTACAATCTTATGATTAAAATTTCTTTTCAGAATGCGAATTTTCGTCGAAAAACCCAGATGGCGCTCTCTTTAACAATTCCAAGGCAATTTAGAGAAATGTAGCTACCCTCAAAAGTAGGTCAATAATAAATTTTCAACGCCGCTCTTGTTTAAATGGTCATCCGCACAGAAGTTTAGAAGGACCATCCAAACTTGAGACGTTAGCAAACATCTTGAGATTGTTAAGTCTGTGTACAACGATGCAGTAAGAAATCTCAGAAGGTTTACTCTTGTACGTACTAGTTACTTGCCGCGGCTTCGCTCACGTGGCCTATGATGCAGAAATCCACCATTTTTCAAGGATAAAAAGCCTATGGCACTCGGTGATAGATAGACCGACAGAATGTACGTTTTCGTACACTAAAAATAGTTACAACTCTTTTACACAAACTTATCAATGTTGTCTCCATATAAACAAAAAATACGTAATACTCAAGTTGTGTAGACGGTCAGACTTTAAAGAATGTGATATCACTTGTTTATGGTGCGTAGTTCGGCATCGTAATTTTTTACAGCTTTTTTTCATAGAATAACTGTCAAAAGCCAATTTTATTCTAGAAATAAAACACACATGTGGGATTGGAGATAATAACACAAGGGATTACACGTCTTATATTTTATTTTCAATTTTTAAGTCTAACTCTTAAGTCAACTGCGCATACGTCGCCGTACATCCGCCATTCGTCTTCCGTCTCTCCCGCACACTCTCTTCTCTCTCTCTTTCACCTTACGTTCCATTCCCACATATCTCGCGTTGGGAAAATCATTCCATAAGTTGTACTTCTGCGTTGCGTATTTTGTTAGACTGTGACACAGCGCAGTTACAAAGTAAAGCTGGGTTTAGACAAAGCGGTTTTCTTAAGTTTATACAGTAACAAAAGGTAGGAGTATAAAAGGTAAGTGCTTGCGTTTCTAGTGTTCTGTAGTTTCTGTTTATACCTTTATTTTGGGGAGGGTCTTTGTTGAAACGATGCAAAAGACTAAAATAACGTGCTTTTTAACAAAGTTATATTGTTATAGTTTTCAGCATTAAGAGAGAACTTCTGTTATTAGTTTAAGGTAAAGAGAGATTACTATTTCTTTAAAAAAAAAAAAAAAATATCTTACATAAGCTCCTGCCAGTGGCTTCACCCGCGTGAAAGATGAAAATTATAGTAATACTACCACCGGGATGAAAAGTATCTCGTATAAAATCTCTATAGAAAGTATATCCTATTCCGGGACATGGTCTACTCGTGTGTCAAGTTTTATCCAAATTCCTTCAGCCGTTAAGAAGTGAAAAAGCAACAGACAGACATTTAATTTCATAGTTTAAAATATTAGACAACCACTAATGCACTGAAATTGCATCCTAAAAAAATATAATTTTCAAACGACAGTGACCAAAAAATACTTAATCGCTTTGCCAATGTCCTAATGTTCAGATATACAAAGAATCAAAAAAAGGAAAATGTTGCCATCTAAATATTTATTTTGTACTTGTAGTAATTAAATATCTACAGATCTGTTCTGATCATATTGTACACTATGTTTTTATCATATTGCTTTTATTATTTGGACAAAAAGTGTAACAATTGTAGATAGGCCAATAAATAAAATAAATAAAAATCTGACGAAACTTGGATTCTGTTTCAGCCGTAAGTAAGTTCTTATCGTTTTCTCAATCATTTCAGCCAAAATATATCCATGCTGGTTATGGGCCTTCACTGAGTTTCGCCACATCAAGTCATTTTCTCAGTACTTAACTAGCCATTTTTACTACCAGATTTTACTTTAAAAGTTCAGTAAAACACTTAATAAAAATAACTTAAACTTAACTTACCTCATATAATCTCTCACTTTCCCGAGAGCCAAGTTACCAGCAGATTATTATTTAGCCACCAACGATACATCATCCTGGACACTTTACTTGCAACTTTGAGAAACCGTAAGTAATTTAACAGGAAGATTGAGAGCCGGTGGCCTGACTCGGAACAGTTTAACATGCATAGGTGTTGGGAATTGGGAAGCTGACCCATATTATGTTTGGTGAAAGTTATGATTGATGACATATTAATGATCAAGCAGATATTTTAAAGCCATATTGTGGTATTTTAAACTATCTTCTTTTGTCTTTTTCTCTTTTGTTTTTTTTTAAGATTTATTAGAAATTATTCATCATTTTTTATAGATTTATTTAAATGTATAACCGTTTATTGGAAATAATAAGTAACTATTTTGATTATTACAGAATTATTTGATATTTCTAATAATACTGTCAAAAAACTTACTTATTATTACGATAAACGAAAAAAATAATTAAGTAAATCTATAAAAAACTAGTGGACCGCCCCGGCTTCGCCCGGATATTAATGTTTTTTTTTATAATTTTCTTTCATAAGAACCTCCTCCTAACAATAACAAACACAACAAAAAAAGATTTAACGAAATTGGTTCAGCCCTTCTCGAGTTTTGCGCTTAGCAACACATTTAGCGATTCATTTTTATTTATGTAGATTATTTTATTAGTACATCTTTTTTATAGATTTACTTAATTTTTTTATACGTTTATTGGAAATAATAAGTAACTATTTTGTTTATTACAGAATTATTGGATATTTCCAATAATACTGACAAAAAACTTATTTATTATTTCCACCTTAACTTTTACCAAAATAGCTAAGAGCCTATGCACACGGCGTATTTCATACGCGCCGACGACGCGTGTTATACGAACGCGAGCTCACGGCGCTGTAGATGACCAAAAGGCAGATTGTCGCATTTGTATCGATACAAACGCGCGTACAAAGCGATACAACGCGCGCGAGAAGCGCGTTCGAAGCTCGTCTGTATCGCGTTTGTTTGTCGGAGAAACATTAGATACTCGCGACTGCAGCTCGTCTATATCGCCGTATCAGTGCGTTTGTATCGATACAAATGCGCCACTGAATTTTTTTACGAGTGCAAAGACAGCACATTCCCTCTCCCAGGAGAGCCTGAGAGAGGAGGCCTGTGTCCCAACAGGAGGACCTATAGATTAATTATTATGCTATGTATGTGCAAAAGTATTGAGATGATCCTTAAATGTTAACTATAATTCTAGCAAAATTACGTACCTTCCAAGTGAAACCTTCTGTTAAAATATGAAAGGTTAACACTCATAGCTATTATAATTATATTCTTGTTGTAACAGCCTTCGTGCCGCAACCGCAAGCACAAACTATTATTTTCCAATGTATAAGTTTGAGGGGAAGCGCGGCCGGACGAGCCCGGCTTCCGATGTACTGTACTAGGCATGTTAACACCACAGTATAAACGTGGTGTTAACATGCCTAGTACACCACACAACTAATTTGTGTTAAACAATAATGTTTAACACAAATTAGTATACATTATGGGCCTTGTCAGAGCGCTTAAAAACACTAAGAGAGAAATAATAATAAAAATGTTGCCAATAAGCCTGACATAGTGGTGATAGATCGACTAGAGCGTCGCGCAATGATTGTTGATATAGCAGTCCCTCATGACGTGAACCTCGTGAAGACTGAGAAAGATAAACAAACGAAGTATCTTGACTTGGCTCGCGAGGTTGTCGACATGTAGGATGTGAACACAGCAGTCATTGTGCCGATAGTCGTGACCCTCAATGGCATAATTACCAAGAGCCTCGACCAACATCTAAAGAGGCTCTCGTTGGGCAGCTGGATCAAGGGCTTGATCCAGAAAGCAGTGCTCCTAGACACGGCGCGCATAGTTAGGAGGTTCCTCTCTCAGGGGCCCTGACCACCGGTAGCTTGGACCCTGTTCCCGATACCGGTGGGCTACTATTTTTATATTTGTAAATATTTTTATATCTTTGTATTTTAATATTTAAAAATGTAAATACAATAAAAGAAATAATAATAAATATATTTGTTAGAATATTCTTGTTACAAGGTGTTATAGTTAACATAATATACGGCCATTATGGCTATGCTCGGAGTTTTCTTGAGTGATCGAATCTGAAATGAAGATATCCGCAGACGAACGAAGTTTACCGACATAGTTTGAAGAATTGCCAATCTTAAGCGGGAGCGCACTGGCCACATTGCCCGATGGCCAATGGGGCTGAAAGGATCTGTGGGCTTAGTGCGAGTTTCATGAGCTTAAGAAGTTCGATGCATATTTTTTTCGTCGCCATCGACTATAAAGTTCCTGCACGGTCAAGATTTCCTTAGACCGAAAATTTAACAGAAATCAGTTAAACCAGTCCTTTGTTAACCAACCAATACAGCCGCACAACCTCGCAAACGTATCATTTTCCACAAAGCATGTTTGTCGGGAAACGAGTGTGGACTCCGGAGCCCGGACGTGGCTTCCGCCACACGGGCTTTGGTTCCACACTAGTTTATTTTATAGTTCTATGTCATAGACAAAGCATAGGGTTTTATATGTGCTCTAGAAGTTATTGTGTTTGTTTGTTTGTTCATGGTCGGGACACAGATGGTGGATGGCTAATGTTTTTGAAGTGAAAACTTCTTTAGGCGTGTTGAGCACTTTTTGGGTGAACAAAAATCATGGAACGCTTTCCATGAGCTATATATATACTGTGTATATATGTGTACTTTTTGGGTGAACAAAAATCGTGGAACTCGCGTCATCGTCACCGAACGCTTTCCATGAGCTATATATATACTGTGTATATATGTGTACTTTTTGGATGAACGAAAATCATGGAACTCGCATCATCGTCACCGAACGCTTTAGCTTTCGCTTAGTTTCACTTAGATCGGCAGTTCCCAAAGACTGCTCCGCATGTTTTTTTTATAGATATGACTTGTTACTAGTGCGGAGGAGCTCGTTAAGCTACGCTTGCCGAGGTCGGTCTGTGGATGGGTGACCATCCATTACATACCGAGTTTCCTCCGTGCCTCAGAAAGCACGTTAAGCCGTTGGTCCCGGTTGTCATCCCGTTTTTTTTCCCGATTCTGTGGGAATTTCCCGTTCCCGTATAGCCGGTAGCATTCCTTATAACAAAAACTGGTGTAGATGATTTGGTGCGGGTTTTCGGGTTCACATTGCAGGAACTTTCTTATTATAATAGATGAAGCTGCAGACAAGAACTAGTTATTCATATTTATAGAAATATAAAAATACAGACTAGAAACGAGTAATCCCTTTTGCTGTACACAACAGCAAAGGATTATAACACTTTTTCTCTATACAAAATTTATTAAAACGGTTTTAAAACGAATGAAACGAATTGTTAAAACTTGCAACTTTATACTGGCTTAATTTTATAGCAATGTCAATATTGAAGTATTTTACGTTGGAAATAATAGGCTGGATAATGGATATTTTTTTTTAGATGAAGGAATATATTTCAGCTTAACTGAAAGTATGAAAAGTATAAAAGTTATGACCTCAACATTTTTAAACATTTTTCAACAGTCACCCGGTAGGCCGGTATTAAACCACTCTATCTAAAGTATTTTTTTTGTGACAAAAAAAAAGTTATTTTTACAAAAAATGGTGTTTTAAAAAAAAACACTGCAGTCTCGTCTGTTATCTACTTTACATTAAACCAGCGCTGGGTGTCTGACGCCCAGCAAATGCGGCGATGGTAACCTTCTCGATATGGGCACGTTCGTCGTTCAGCACTATTTTATTGTATCAGTGTCATGTTATATTATTGTTCTCTTTTTTTACTATGTGTGTGTTGCTGTTGTGTAGTGTCTGTGTCCAGTAAATGTATTCTATTCAATTATATTACATGCGATTTTTTTTTGTTACTGGTGGGCTTGCGTTTGGCCACAATCTCTGCTGATTGACAGCGATGACGTGGTCCACGATGGAGCACGCTCGCATAAGAAGTTACCTATCACTCTTGACTTAACCTTTTGGACGTCATTGTCGCATATACGTGACAAGCAAGCGCGTGCTCTGAACGGCACAAGTATGTGACAAAAAGTACAGCGATTATGCTGTGGCGTTCAAAAGGTTAAAGACCCCCAGGTATCAGGAACACGAGACTCGGGAGGAAGTTCCACTCCTTAGCTGTACGCACCAAACGATTCTTCTTAGAACAACCCTGTATAGAAAGGCTGGTTTCCAAAATGGAGTCCAACTGGGGATTTAAAATTTCATATACGTTTTTATATCCATTCGAGCATCAAATACTAAATGGTTGGACGATTTCGGGAACCACTGGATTTTTATTACAGTTCGGGTTTTATCGTTTATCGTCGTTCGGCTCCGGACTTACCCGGACTTCCGAGTATTCAATATGTTGGAACCGCAAGGGAATATAGGATCTCGTTTGTATGATTCGTCTTGAGGGTATATTGGGACGTTCAACGTTAGATTTTGCGAGATTTATTCTTTTATTGGTTTAATATTTTGTTGATAAATCATTAACTTGAATAATAAGAGCTCTTTTAGCATCCTGAAAGTAACCAAATTCATCATCCTGAAGCAGTTCAAAGCTGGACACAGTACGCAAGCCTCGTCTACCCTCCTACAGCTGCTTCTAGCAACCCTGAGAAGAGGGCATCCTACCCTACTTTTTCCAATTCTCGATTCAAGAACATGGAACTACCCCAATGGTTACCAGTTCTACGCCTAATATGGCCGACCCATTGCCACTTCAGCTTGCCCCCTCTGATCATCTCATTGGAATTCGATCCCTCAGAGAGACCCCTAAACTAATCGGACTTGCAAAATTTTCTAATTCCCACAAAACATTCCCTTTTATTTTGAGATCAAGGAGTTATAATGAAGGATTAAGGGTGAAAAGTTATCTGTTACTTCGGAACTTGGCTTCAACGCCCTTCGACGATTTAAGAGCTGTCGTTAAAAGCACTTGGCATTGAGACAGAAGTCTTAAGGGTCCGGATTGCGATTTGATATTGTTTCGGAACCAACCCTTATCGTTGTTTAAGCGATTTTAGATCTTGAGTCGTTGATTTAGGTCTGATTCTTGAATGATGCGAGTTTGTTGTGGTGGTAAGTGTCTAAAACAGTATCTTTTAAAAAGGTTTTATACCTTAGGGCGTAGAATTAGGACTGATTATTGAACGATGGAGCTTTGTGGGTGGTTGTGAGTGTTCAAATCAGGATCTTGTTGAAGAGATTTTAGTCTTGAGGCTCTCAAATTAAAGACAACTACAGCTGAGCAAGGGTTTTCTCAGCAATAGGGAATACTGCATGAAAAAAATATTTATTATCTAAACACTTTATCTGAAAATATACAAAAATATAATACTCATTTCATCGCTGATGAAAGTATTTAAAAAAGTATTTCATAATTATTTACTAGAGCCAATAAGTATTTCATTTTGAAAATTAAAAAAATGCATGCATATTCTCTATTCAGTCTTAAGGATGTAATTCATTTAAGTGCTTAAGACAGACGCTGGACTAATTATGCTCTCTTAATTGGAGGAATTCTGCGACTGACGTTGTGTTATGCGAAGCCAGCATTGAGCTGTTCCTCTCAGTAGTAGTTGTAGTAGTCAGGGGTTGGACTACTGTTTTTCCAGATATATTATTTATTATTATTGTAAATATTTAATATCATATCAGCTAATTGCCGTCCACTGCTGAACGTAAGCCTCCCCCAAAGATCGCCAACCATCCCGGTCTTGAGCGGTCCGCTTCCATCCGCTGCCAGCCACCTTCTTCAAATAATCGATCGATCGAGATTAATATATTATGTATTTATTGTATATATAAATGGCACACCTAAGACTACCTAGAGCACTGTCTTTCCTTCTCTCTTTAAAATCCATCCAAAGGTTGTCTTTAAAAGATCGCTTTCAGCGATAAGACCGTCCATTGTGTCACCATGTAATGTTTTTCTTCATCTATCTTTTCTGTTACTTATATGGTGTACATAATAAAGAGTATTCTATTATATTCTATTCTATCTGACTAGCCATTTCCCAACTATACGGGAGTCGGCTCCTAGTCAAACCGGATGCAGCTGAATACCAGTATTTTACGTAAAGCGGCTGCACACCAAACCTCCACAACCCATTAACTGGGTACCTAACACGGTACGTCTTGGCAAGATATATCCATTCGCAACTAATATTATAAATGCGACAGTGGTTTGTTTGTAACGCAAAATAATGGTTTTTCAAATTAGTGCAGTAACTTAGTCATTGTTTAAAATGTTTGAATGAATTCTCTAAAACTCCCTCTTTTCCGACCTATCTTAATATCCAATATGTTTTTATTCCTGAACCCTACAAAAAACACCCTCCATTTTGTACCAATTTCGAAATAGTTTACCCAAATTAAAACCACACCCGCGCCTCCTAATCACTACAAATGAGGACACAAACATACAGACAGACACAGCACGCGACACAAACACATGTAATATAATGTCACACAAATCCACGCAACACTTGCTTCGTAAACGCGTTTAATAATTATCCCGTCAACAGATGGTGCAACTACAACCTAAATAAACCAATTTAATATGTAAAATTGTTTGAAAATAAGACTTAAGTACGTGGGAATAAGGTGTTAGGGCGATTTGGGTATGTGGTCAGTTAAAATTGTAACATTTCGAGGAATCTTTTGATTTACACATCTGTGACCTATGTTTTGACGTTCGCGAAGCTAGCTATGCGTCAGGCGATTGTGATTTACGATTACAAGTTCATTTACCGTCGTGCCAAATGATTTTGAGCTATATTCTGTAAGGTGGAAGAGTTTTGGATGTGAAAAGTAATTTTGTAATTTATTAAAAAAAAAAATGTTACCAGTTGAAGGATTTTTTGTAATAAGAAAGATAAATGGGCCCCTTTCGTAAATGTTAAGTAGTCATAAGTCCTAATAGACGCGATAAGCCTAAATTCCTTGATCTCCGTCTTCCTCGTGAAATATGGGTTAGCAAGATTTTTTTGGAAGGAGCATACCAACTGTTACAATGAGAATTTGTTTTATTAAAATTGTAGTAGATTCTTTTTGTTGTAAAAATGTTGTAGTCTTTCTTAATTGGAGTTTTGTCATTACTCAACATAAAAGCAAATTGTCGCGTTTGTGGTTTGTTAAAATTGAGCCAGTTTACACAAAACGAGTTTCAGGCAAGAAAGATCTTAAAATCGCCATGTTATTACAACGACACGAATGTAATTAAAATCTCATTTTTTTTCATACCTAATTGGGTTCATTTTCAAGGAATTATAAACAATTTTTTTTTCAATGCTGTCTGTCTGTCGTTTGATTATGCGGGTATAGGACGTAGTTAGCTAAATTACCTACTTGGTCAAAAATTCAAAATACAGTGAAATTCAGTGTTACTCATTTCCAAATTAATATATATATTTTTTCTTTTATTAAACTAAAATAATAATTTACATTTACGACTAGACCAAATAAACATATGGGCACCCTACTCCCGTTTTCAAATATTTTCTTCTTTATATAAAAAAAATGTTATCAAAACAGAAACCACTTTCTTTGGTTTTTTTTTTTAAGGATGGGAAATCGTCAAATTACTTCTTCCGCTCTGGGTGGAGCGGGAGGGCGTGTCAGACTCTCACTGACTAAAACACATCCGTGTTCCTTTGCCTACCGTACATAAGACAAACTTGACGCAAGCGTGCTCTATCTCCGTTTTCATAAATCATCAATAAAACTGCTCTGCATTTTGCAGTTACTTTCACCGTGTTACCCCTTTCCATGTTCGACCCAAATTAGTTTCGATGGAGGTGGAGCAGTTTCAGCATCATATCGTATAGTATAGACACAATTTACCGGTACATTAGGCTTCGTTCAGAAATATGCAGAAATCCGCAGCATTGCTACCTCACCTACCCTCGGGGCAGCTCTGTGCACTTGGATGAAAAATGTGATTGTTTCTTAGTATATTTTCCTTTTGTGAGGTGAGTGCAATGGTAATAAACAGTTTCCGTGGTTTTAGAAAAGTAAAGGAATGTGTTATTTAGTATTTAGAAAGAAAAAAAAAAAAACAAAGAAGACTAAAATAACTTTAATTTCGGAAGTCGGTGTTAAAATACGAAGAAACAACCAAATCACCGACTCGCAATCGGTTGTTTTTTTTTTTGGAAAATAGTTTTTTTTTTTACTTTCTAGTGGTAGGTACCTGACACCTAACAACACCACTGGAAAGTCACAGGAAAGCGAAACACGCAATTTCGTTTACTTGGATGATATAAATTTTCTATTTCGTCCAGCTATTTAGATTTAAAAACCAAACTACTGAACCGATTTTGATGAAATTTCTATGGGGCCAATCGGAACGTATATCTTTTCAAATGAAAAAATATTTTTTCAAATAGGTTCATAAATGACGGAGTTATGAGGTAAAAACAAAAAAAATACATCCGAATTGAGAACCTCCTCCTTTTTTTGAAGTCGATTAAAAATCTATATTGGTATGTGGTACAAGGTGACATTTTACGAATTCTCCATTTAAAGAAGGTTCCTCATATCAGTCGGGGTTGTCTGATTATATTATCTGGCTGTTGAATATGTTTGAATCGCGCGGATGGCTTTGGTTGTGAGATGTAGGATTTGTTTCATGTGAGGTCTGAGTTTAGTTCGTATTTGGCCACATAGATGCCCACAACTCTTAAGCTCAAAAAAGAACGAACTTTAAACCTTATTGGCCTATTCAAATTGAACCCCTTTACTGTATAACAGGTATTTGTATGAAGTTTCCAAAATTGGAATAGTTTTGGAGTTGTATAATTGTAGGTTTCGTATTAGTTTAAAACTTTTCCAGATAGTATTGCGGCATTAAGAAATTTCATGTTTAACCAAAAACTTTAATCCCATAAAAATAATCTCAAAGACCCGAAGAACTACTTAAACCTAATCCAATAGCCACTCCAATTCTCACGAAAAGTACAATCACCAACAAAATATTTAAACGCAGCGTTTTATTTATTTATCACACTTTATCGGGCTCAGGCGGGCGCGGTGCGTGAATTTTTTAATCGCGTCGAAATGAAACAATGGTACTGTGAGAACGAAACTGGCCGGGCCCCCGACAATGTGTGAAAAATTCATAAGCTACCACCGATGCTGGAATTGTTCTCTGATTGCCAAGGAACAGGATAATATGTTGTGTGTTGTTTACGAGTGTACTTTTTTGCATTATTATTTATTGTTAGTGATGGAACTGTGGTACCTAGCGGTAGTTTTATTTTTTTTTAAACTGGGACCAACAATGAAATCGCGAAAAAAAAATCGACTCCCCCATACATTTCTGTGCGCATAACTCGACGAAGCACTGAACAGCTGATTTTTTTTCGCAATTTCGGTGTTGGTCCCATAGTAAAAGTTGTTCATAATGATGAGTACAATTACCCCTTAAGAGGAATATCGCTTATAGGGTAATTGTACTCATCACAATAGCGTTTATTATGTTACACGTAGTATAATATTCGATTACATATTTACAATAAAAACTTTCGCTAAAATATTATCAAAAGCGAAATTTCGATATTTTGGTACGTTCACATTGGTATATAAGTACTAACGTATTTAAGTATTTTGTTTGTTGTTGTTTGTGTGTGTTAATTTATGGACAATGTTGTCTGAAATAAATAAATAATAATAATAAAGTCGCAATCAACGTCAAAAATTGATAATACGTAGAAAAAATACAGATGGTTGAAATGACGATTTACGCTAAGATCAAAAACGCACGTTCGGATTCTAGGAAATACGGAAATAAATATCTTTAGTTAATTTACACTCTTTCTCAAGAACATAAAAGTCCATTACTTTATGAAAGCCTGTGAATTTCTTGGAATGATGAAATAAATGGAAGGTTAAAAGATGACATAAACAAGGAACCCACTTCAAAGATAGAAAATGGCGTCATTATCCTGAGTAAGAGCACAGATTACCCGAGATATATCTTACTTAATTTAAGAGTAACCTGAATGATATCTTAGGTAACGTTACCTTCCCTTAACTGAGATAAACTTGGTATTTATGTTCTGAGGAAGGATATTTTTAGTAATCTTTTGCTCACAGAAGATACGAGTAGATAAACAGCACCAACAATAGTTAGACATAAAACTTTTACACAAACTTAGTTATATCTTTGGGTACTGCCAGGGTTGCGGAATTTGTTCGAAAGAGTCACCGCGGCCCTGGAACGCAAAGGGCTTTAGAAGGAACACGGATGGGTTTTAGTCGGTAAGAGTCTGACACGCCCTTCCGTTCCACCCAGAGCGGAAGAAGTCATTTGATGACTTCCCATCCTTAAAAAAAAAAAGGTATATTCAAAATTCAATTCAAAAGTCATTTATTCAAATTAGGCTGAGTGCCAGCACTTTTTGAACGTCAAAGTTCTACATAAAGACAGTCCCCCAAAACGCCCGCCCGTCACCACTTCCTAGTGTTTTAGCTGGGAAGAAGAAGTGGCGCAACAAACTCCCCAGAGTTTTGGGTACAGAACTTTGGGTACAGCGGTCTTATCGCTGACAGTGATATCTACTTACCAAACAACCTTTGGATGGACTGAAAGAACTCAAAATAAAAAGGGATTTATAAGGTTTTCTACAATAGGATCGAAATTATAAGATGTTTTTTAATGTGGAGATAGCATATTGTTATGAGATTCTGATTCAAAAATAATATATTCAATTAAAAACCAATTTTGAAAGAGGGTCGGAATAAACCTGATGTTAATTTTGTAAAATAATAAAATATTCGTAGATACTAGCGTGTGGGGTTGAAATAAAATAATTCGTTATCTTATGTCGATTTTCTTTGGAAAAAATATCGCAGAGACTACTTGTCGTGTATCAATCAATAAAACATGTAACATGCCGTGAAATATAAATAAAATAACACGTTCACATTAATAAATAACTAACTTAGTACGTACAACCCTAAATACGGGTAAAGAAAAATCCTCATACATTTTACACGTCGACGGAAACACGAACAAAACAGAGCATATTAATAATTAAAACATAAATTAGGACTGAGCTCAAATGCCAAACGATGACCCCATAGAGCTATGAACGCCGCGCTGGCAACCTTTGCTAACCAAACTTCTTGGCTTGTGCAATTGCACACAGCACAAGTTTCTGCCGTCCATCGCCATAGTCACAATAGTGATGTTTTCTTGTATAACAAACTAATAATTCTATTAATTTCGTCAATTATATTATCAAAATGATAAAAATGGCAAATTTTAAAACGCATCAACGTTCAGGAGTGAGGAGTGTAGTTTGTGACGTCACTTCTAGGTGTAGTATACAAAGACAACGTTACGCGAAACTTAATCGCTCTGTAACGTGACAAACAAATATACGTCTATTTTTTTTTTTGTAATCCGACTGACGATCCAAATGTTTTTTTTCAGGAATGTACCTACCATGTAAATTTCTATAAGTAAACGGTGTCACTCACTGACACGTTTGACGTATACAGTAAGGAGCGGGCGGACAGCGCGTTTGTTTGACGCCACAAATAGGCCTGATATCGGCCCGAATAAACCGAAGCGAACTCGCCACGCGATCACGTTTTTGGGGGCGGTCGTATGAGCGAGGCAATAAAAATGCTGTGTTTCTTGTTTTAGTTCTAGTTCGATCCAGCCCGTCTCTAGCTGTCCTCCCCCTAGCGACGCCCTAAGCCGAGGCCCGTACCCCACAGGGGGTGCCCTTAACGTGTAGTCGCTTAGTTTGTATTTTTATAAGCCCTGTCTGGAGGCTTTAATGTTATATTAAGGCCAACACAGGCAAGCCCGGTTAAGCAGTCGACAACCTCATAGGTTGAACTGCGAGACGCCACTCACAAAAAAAAACCTTTCTGTAGTATATTATAGTCTATGCACGTTTGGTTAGTGTGGTAAGTCTTGCTATGCCGTCTCTAGAAATGGCCGCTGAGTCTTGAATCTAGTTATACAAGAGATAATTTACGGTGTTCAGATTATATCAATCAACCTGACGAGCCATTTCCCAACTATATTGAGGTCGGCTTCCAGTCAAACCGGATTCAGCTGAATACCAGTATTTTACGTGTAACGGCTGCCTACCAGACTTCCACAACCCATTAACTGGGTTACACGGTACTCCTTGGCAAGATAAAGTGTCAGATTTTTTGGCTTCTGTCTATACGTAACGACTGCCAAAGATCTACAAGTAACAGCCTGTACCAACGGCTTAACGTGCGTGTCATCTTTACTATAATATAACTGACTTTGTGTTTGTTTGTTTCTTTGAACTTCTTAATCTCTGGAACTACCACGTATCAAGTTTTGTCACATTCATGAGGAAGGCTATAGGCTATACTGGAACGGGACATGGCGTACGAAGTCGCTGGCAAAAGCTAGTACTGTAATGAACCTATAATGTGTCAAAAGTCAAAAGTCAAAAGTCAAAAAAGTCAAAACGTTTATTTCAATTAGGCCACTAAACGGCACTTTTGAACGTCATCGTTTACAGTTACATTAATGTACAGTTACATGTTACATTAATAAAGTGACTCTACTGTCCATTCGGAAAGGTAGATTCTTATGGAGAAGAACGGACAAGAAACTCCATAGTTACTCTTTTCAAATAATGATTTTACAAAATTTGGTATACAAAAATTAATTTAATATTATGTGAGGACAATGCACCCAGAGTATGCTACTTAAAGAACAAAGTATCACCAGCAGAGGTAAACTTATTAATTTCCTAAAGAAATTTAGGTAATTAATAAGTTTAATGTGAGAGGTATGGGCTGTAATACACCACGCGGGTGCGGGTTGGTAACCATTTTAGTAGTATTTATTTTCGAGAAGGAACTCTAAGTTCAGTAAAGTACGACTTTTAGCTGAAATGATGACAATGATAATTATTTTTGATTATTGGATAAGTTTTAGTATGCAAATATGCGCCCATGAAAATGCCAGTGGAGTTGCGGATGCAGTTCATCATCATCACCCTCAGCCTGATTCCACAAGTAACTTCCCAACTTGAATAACTTTTGTAATTTTGTTTATTGTATTTTTTGGTTTGCCTCATGCTTTTCGCAAATACTCTTTTTCTTTCTTTTTTTCTTCTTACTGGGTCAATAAATTGGTCTCTATTTTACGTATTTTACCGATCTACCTACTCCTGTTTCAGTCTCGTTCAAGTCCATCCATGCCTAGTTTGTTAGAAATTACGACGAAACACACTTGAAATAAATGTTCATACAATGAATAAAAAAAAAATACAACAAATGACCCTAATATATCATCCGTGACCCCAATACCTATTACGAGCAGAAAAAAAACAAAGACAATTATAGCATATCCATAACGTATTTTACCCCATTGTGACAGCCCTTTTAAATGTTACTAGGGGTTGTCAGGACATCTCGTTGTGGTGACGTTTTCCAAAATGGCCGTGGCGATACCTTAATTACCGCCAGCTCATCTGGACGTGTATTGACAATGCGTCTGCTTCCTGAAAACAGTATTGTACTAACGCCAGCACATCAAACTACATGAAACTGACAAATTCTCCCAATCAACCTCAACCGTAATGATTTAGCAATAAAGTTCCACTAAAAAATGGGAGGATCCTCCGACCAGACGGTTTTTGTGTACTTACTGTAGCTACATTACAGCTTTGCTATAAAGTAGCCATTATATGTACTTTTGTACAAGCAGCTTTGTTTTACTAAAATAACCTAACGCTAAAAGCAGTATAGAGGTATGCGGCACAGAGAGTACAGTCCCGCACACCTCCACTGAAAATGGGAGGATCCTCCGACCAGACGGTTGTTGTGACTGGTGGGTAACTGCCCGATAGTTGATAATCGGACTGTTGTATATGTTCAAATCACATGGATAACTTTGATTGTGCAATGCGCAGGATTTCGTGGTTAGTCCGTCGTAGATGGCGCTGCGGTTTTTTTTGTTGCCGTACAAATTTCGCTTCTTTGTTTTTCATGTGGCATTGATGCCGCTGCAGATAGATTGTGGTAACTTAATGTGCTGGCGGGCTGGTACATAAAGCGACTGATTGACTGACAAATTTGACCTTCATTACCCAGTCACTGTGTAATACGAAGCCTGTGGGAAATTAGTTCATAAAAAACTTCATTGAAAAGAAAACGGTTGTTCCGGTTGAGCAATTGCTCGATGGTTTATGTCCTGCTATTGTGTATGTCCAAAACGGGATCCTGCCGTTTTGCCGAAAAGATTTTGACAAAATTTCATTACCCAAACAAATTTTAGCAACCTTTTTTATACCATTGCAATATTTCGAATGATTTTAGTACGCATATTTTTATTTGGTCAAATTTTTACTTGGCAAAATATTACCAAGTATAATGTCATTACGGCATTTGGTCTTTAATCAAATGATTTATTACAGCAAACAATCTTCAGACAATAAACGTTTGGTGAAATGATTTGTTAAGACAAAAATATATGGTTTTTATTTAGATTATGTTAATTTCATCTTTAAACAAAATGTGTTGGTTAGGTTAGGTTAAAACTGTGACCTCCTACGCACGAGCCGAGCGAACGAAGCGAGCGGTGCCGCGGCAGCGGCCGGCGAGTGCCAGAAACGACTTGCATTAATAGATAAAAGAGATCGTTTTACTAAATATTTGGCTTATTTGATTTTGCGTAAAAACTGTTATTCCAACTGAAATATTTGACTAAATAAAAAATGTTAAAAGTACTAGTTGGTAAACAAGTTATAGTTTAACGTTCATTTCCCAAACATTAGGTTTGCGTTACAATTTTTTGTGAATAGATTTTTTGCTAAGTAATAATTTGGCAAATAAAATTGTGCGAAATTTTTTTTGAGAAGTGAAAATTTCTCAAATTCCTTTCGGTCAAACAAGGGAGAGCCACCCAAAACGTATGGAGAACTTTGATATCGCGATGTAAAGGCTGCTCTACACGTCAACAGACCCGTCCGCGGGCGCCGTCAGATACATCCGCAGGTGAATCACCACGAGCCGTCCACACGTCGGAAAGACGCCGGACGCTCGCGCTGGAACCCTTTGATGCGTTCCAATAAAACCGATAACAAACGGATGAGTGGCAGACGCATCTGACCTACCACAGACGAGAAAATTTGGCCGTCTACACATCATCCGCAGATACTATCTGCGGATGCGTCCGCCGACGTGTGAAGGCGGCATAAAACTTGTGTGACGTCATTTTTTTTTGTGTAGTTTGTCTTATCTTCGGTATTCTGACTAGACTTCATGAATATCAAAGATCTACATGTGACTACCAGTACCAACGGCATTTTTTTGTTAAGGATGGGAAATCATCAAATGACTTCTTCCGCTCTGGGTGGAGCGGAAGGGCGTGTCAGACTCTTACTGACTAAAACCCATCCGTGTTCCTTCTAAAGCTCTTTGCGTTCCAGGGCCGCGGTGACTCTTACGAACGAATTCCGCAACCCTGAGGACCAACGGCTTAGCGTGCATTCCAAGGCACGAACCCTACCATGCCTTCGTCTCTCGATATGTGTTTATACGCCTTTGCAAACTAATACGCTGAAACCCTGTGCCGCATTTCGCGACTTAGTAGGTACGTATTCATGTATTTGAAGCTATGCCAGTTACCGGGGCTAACAACACATCAATAAGTAACTCCCCCGCGCCAGCCCTGTGGGCTTAGGGCTGTTGGTAATGGACTTTTTAAAATTTAATTAATTGATACGGAAATGGGTTCCGTGTGTAATTGGAATGTTTTTCTGTTCAAATGGACGTGACGTGGATACGTTCTGTTACCATGTTGGATGCAGATGATGTTCAATAATGGCTTTTTGTTATGATTTGTTTGCTTTTATAAAGCTGTATAATTAACATGATTTACTGGTTACTTTAAGGCTGTATCACCTCTCTGCTGGGCATAGGCCTGATGATTCTACAGCTGTATCGATCCGTGCTAGCTTGGACCATTGACCGCGTTTTGTCGTGTGCTCGTCCCACCATCTTCGGCGGAGTCTGCCGCGATGCTTTTTGTCTATCAGGATTCCACATAGTAACAAAGAGCATATTATTTTATACAATAATTGTAAGCGTTTGGTTATTAATTTAATGTAACAGATATATTCTAAACGAGGAAAATTATTTTAAACATATTTTGATAAAAAGCAGTGACAGGCTAACAATAAAGGTAAAGAGATTTCAACCATTATAAAAAGAGAAAATATATTATTATCCTTTGTCCATTCCACGATAAACAAGGAAAAAAAATAACGAAACTAAAGAAAAAAACTACAATTAAGAAACTCCAATAAAATAAAAATACTCCCCAGAATCATATTGCGGTGCCATACAAAAAATAAGCACAAAAAACAAACTTAGTTTCACATACAAGTGAATCAATTTGGCACAGTCGCAACTAACCTGTGGAGCCTGTGTAGCGACAGCAAATTAACTTAAGTGCGATACCAAATTGAATTTTATTTGCTGATTGAACTAACAACACTTGCACTTCAAAATCACTCTTACTGCAACGACATAAAGTACCTGTCAGTGTCCGTTTGTTACTCTGGACCTGAAAGAGTACATAGATACAGTGCGAAAAACGTGTGGCTATTCTGTTTTTGTGAAAAAAAAATGGTCAGTGAATATCAGGTTTTTGTTTATTTTTTTATTTTGCCTTTGAATGTGATAACTGGTTTCAGTGTTTTTTTCAAAAAAAGTACTCTTTTAAATCGTGAAGCTGAAAGGATTGTTTTGAATGTGAAAACAGAATTTTATATGTATCGTGTTTTTGCTGTTGCTTTAAAAATGTGTTATAAAATTAAATTAATGTTATGCGCTTCGAGAATTACCACTGTTTTGAAAAGGCACATTTTATTTAATTCGAAACCTTGTTTATTCTGTTCAACTTACAAACAAAAAACAACATAACAAAAAAAAAAATTAGATTGAATTTTCTTTTAAAAACAGAATACTTTCTGTGTAAAAAAGTAAAGTAAACCTTCCAAGATTTTCCTGAAACCACTACGATCTTGTTTTATAAAAAGCTCTAATTCGAAGAATTATTTTATGCCAATCTTATTTTTTTCTGCTATCGGTACTACAAGTCGTACGCAAGCCTCACTGGATTTTCTTTGATCTCAAATAAAATATTTGGTATTTCAAATTTTTGCCAAGTACTCTTGTTATTTTTTTTTTTTTCACCAGCACCCGCATTTGTACGCTTTTAAAGTGATTTTGAAGTGACATGATTATGTTTTAAAATCAGTTCTTGAAGTGTCGATAGGTTTTCAATGATACTAAGAAAAGAGTCGAGTTTCTTGTCCTTTCGTCTGCATAGGAATCTACCATTGGGAATGGACAATAGTTCAATTTTTTTTTTAAGTTAATTGACGTTCAAGAGTGAGCGAGAAAATAGAAGAGAGATAAATTAAACACATTGCATAACCACATGTCACTTTGTCTAGATCCCTAGGCTGAGTGCTACTCTCTATCCATGGTTCTTATAAATTAATCACATTGAAAAAAAATGTTATCGTGTTTCAAAGTTAAAGTCAATTCATTTATTTCAATGAGACGATTAAAAGTAATGGTCTTATTGAAATAAATGAATAATGGTCTTATTTAAATAAATTAATTCAGGCTGGTTATAATACTAAAAATATCAAAACTCTTATAACGATAAAAAAGACTCGCTTCAAAAAGCGAACGCCAAGAGTAGCGTGACTAGCAGCGTCATCTATGCGATAGTGCCAGCTCTGCAGTTTCATCCCCCTTAGTGAAATGGTATCATCTCCCGTTCTTACACTACGTCAATATTACGAGAGATGGGTAGGGTGACCATGGGAAGAAAGAAATCTAGGACACATTTTGTTTACATGGTAATTTTTCCAAGTGGGCATGGATTGCCAAATCCGAAACTACATATATGGAGTAGCGAATCATACTCAGAGGAGTCCCGAGCCCGATTTTGATAACAAAGAAAACTCTAGCCATCTATCTATCTTGCCTATTAAGTCCCACTGCTGGGCAAAGGTCTCTCTCCCTTTTCCGCATAACTCAGTCATTTGCTATGTCAGGCCAGTCCTTTCGATAACATCATTGGATTTTAAAAAAATCATTTTATTGGTAACACAAGAAAATTAAAAAGTATTTTTTTTAATACCTTGAGTTTGCCACTTCCCATAATTTGATCCTTATAAGCGACATTTTCGAATCGTGTAATAGAAATATTTCAATTTTATACCAATTCCGAGTAAAAAGATAATATTTTTCAAGGTTGAGAAACGCTTATAGAATTGATTTGTTTTACTTTTACATTCCAGAATTAATAAGTACTATTGCCGCCCGCGGCTCCGCCCGCGTGATTGTCGAAAATTATCCCAAGGGAACATATTCCCGGGATAAAAAGTATCCGTTATTCCAGACTATAATCTACCACTGTGCCAAATTTCATTAAAATCCATTCAATCGTTTTTGCGTGAAAGAGTAACAAACACCCATCCATCCATCCATCCATCCATACTTACAAACTTTCGCGTTTATAATATTAGTAGGATGATTTCTTGTAAATGAGTCTATCCACCGATTTCTGTATTAAGAACTTGATGTTTAGTATTTGTCAAACTCGTAATTGTCAAAAATTTGGCATAGTCGCATTTGAAAAGTTTTTAACCCCAAATTCTTAATTAAGCAACCCTATATCAATTTCATTGCCTGAATGTATTTTATTTGTACACAAAATTTGCAATATCATGGTCTCCCTAGCCAGCAAGCCACCTGTAAAAAGTAAGGCGGCACGTCTCCCCGACGTCGCCTCGTTTTTCATGCAGCCACTTGAGCGCGAAAGCAAATATGCATTAAATATATTGATTTTGTAAACCAACGTGTCTGGAATGAAATACACTTCGGTGTCCGATTTTGAAGTGGCGAATATTTTAGTCAGTCAGCAAATTAAATAGGTAAGACTGATTTCCCAACGTATCATCATCATCGTGCACTGCTGGACATAGGCCTCCCCTAATATCGCCACGCTGCTTTGCCAATCGGCAGGCGGGTTGGTAGCTGTTGCAATGCACAGAGAATGCTGCTGCCCATTCTCTGGTGAGTCCCTTAGTCGTCTCTTACGACACCCACGGGAAGTGATGGGATGGTGCTATTCTTTTACGTCCGACGCCTTACAGAACACGTAAGTACAGAAATTCGCCCTTACTCCTACGATATTAAGACATCATGTCAATGTCAAATTGTCACCACTGGCATTGGTGTGCAACATTTAAGTTGTACCTCTCGGGCAAGTTATTACATTTTAGGGTATAAAGTTTATTATTAAAAAAAAAAATCGCATCGTCAGTATCGTGCTTTCAACCCTAAATAATGTGGTGTTTTTTTTTGGGCATTATGTATGACCTGAGTCTGTCAGTCAGTCAGTAACGGAAGAATTTTATTTATATTGATTGATTGAATTGAAATGATCTTTTGTATGAAATATTTTTCGTTTCTGTGTCATGCTTTCTAAGATCAAATCATAGACTTAATTTCAATAGTTAATATAACCACGAATTGGCAAGATCACCCACCTAAACTCTTCAGTTAAACTCCCAAGCGGCTGCCAGTTAGTGACACAATTACCAACAGTCGCCGAGTTCAAACTCACTGTTACCCTCAAAGGTACCGGGTCATTCCCGATGCAGTGTGTAATTGACGGCGAGTTCGCTGAGGTGCAGTTAACGTGTTGGTAATTTAGACTGACTTGAGGGTAGTTTAGACTGGGTGGTTATTAGTAGTATGGATGGAGAAGTTATTGTGTTTTTGTAAAAGGAAGGAGATTATTATATTAAAGATAGGAACCTAACCTATAGAGGTATGTGTTACAGAGAGTAAAGTCCCGCATACCTCCACTGAAAATAGGAGGATCATCCTGCCAGACGGTTGTTGTGTCAGGTGGGCAACTGCCCGATAGTTGATATTCGGACTGTTGTATGTGTTCAAATCGCACGGAGAACTTTGCTTGCGCGATGGAGGATTTCGTTGTTAGTTCGTCGTAGATGGCGCTGCGGTTCTTTTTGTTGCCGTACAAAATTTCGTTTCTTAGTTATTCATGTGGCAGCATTGATGCCGCTACAAACCCACATAACACATTTGGGAAAAAACGTAACAAGGTTAGAATACTGGAAAGGCCATTAATAAAAAAAACCTTTTCCGTCCAATTCATTGTGATATCCTGGAACTAGTAGGGAGATTAATATGAGACAATTTTACCTATGGTTGGCTCCAAACAAACTTGCAATACAGTACATTGACCTTTCCCTATCACAGCCTAGCCTTCTTTCAACTATATTGGGGTCGGCTTCCAGTCATACCAGTATTTTACCATCCCATCGTAATTTTAAACCTTTTTCATAACTACAGAACGTAAATGATCACGATAGAAGTCAATTCAGGACAGCTTTACGTCTTTATTTCTGTTTTTGATATAAAGTCAATAAATGCATGTGGGTCAATGACCGTTATTGCACATTCATCTGGCGCCTACCATATGTGTTGTGTGCTTTTTCTCTTGGACCTCAGTCGGTGGTATGTAAGATACTCGTAAAAGCATCGAGAATACACGGTATTAAAACAGTTTTATTTTATTCACCTTGCTTAAAAACACCTCCGAAAGAAATGTTACCTAATAAAATAAATTCCTCACAGCTGTCTAATTATATTTAAATGTAACCTTCACTGAAAAAAACGTGCAAAAAATCCGAATTCCCGAAAACCATTTCATTCTTCGGAATTCCCATAAACATTCCCATAAATATTTCCGTGTGTAAGATAGGGAATTAAAAATTAATACCTGCTAGCTGAAAAATACGTTCGGGACCATCCCGTTGGGGGTTTTAATTATTACAACCCCCGACTCGAGGGGCGAGAATTAATTATTACAATAAGCTTTGTTATATTATGTTATTTTTAGATGTTTGTGTTGTGTTTTTGGAGGGTAGTTGTTAGCGAGAGCAATGAAGAGCTTTACTGTTAAGGCCGTAAACGTTTCTTGCATAAAAGTACCTATGCAAGTAGCTTTCATGCAATATTAACATACACCAATCAGAACTTGTTATAGCACAATGTCATGCAAGATGCCTGAAAAGGAGTACAAAAAAATACAACCGACTTCCTTCCGTTTTTTTTTTATCAGGAAGTCGGTTGTATTTTTTTGGAAAAAAGTTTTTTATTTTACACTTTTTAGTGGTCCAAAGAAAAACACATAATTTCGTTTACTTGGGTAATATATTGTCTATTTCCTCCAGCTATTTTGGTTTAAAAATCAAACTACTGAACCGAATTTTTATGAAATTTCTTTGGGACCAATCGAAACGTAAGAATTTGTCAAAATAGTTCATAAATGACAGAGTTATTAGGTAACAAAAAAAAAAACTACCGAATTGAGAATCTTCTCCTTTCTTTGAAGTCGGTTAAAAATAAGTGTATGTAGTGTCGCAAGACTTGCAGCACTACTGCTGTGTCTGAGGTTCAGGTTTCGACTCCCGGGTCTTAAGTTTTTCAATCTGGATTTTCTCAGCAGCAGCGTGGAGTCTGGAGTCAGTGGCAATTGGCAGTCGCAATAGGCTAGCATTTTTTTCAATCTTCTTCCAACTGTTATAGCCATCCACATTCGTAAATCAAAACTTAGGGCTAACGAGTTGGGCACGCCACAATTGCGGCGGTAAGAACCCTCTTTGGGGAGTGGCTGACGAGGCGCCACGGCGTCCTCACCTTCCGCCTGACGCAGGTACTCACCGGACACTGTTTCGTGAGGTACTGTGCTTCGGATTCAGCGTTAGGACGTTCCACGCGCGCCTCAAAGAGATGTCAGCATAGGAGACGGGTCCCGCTAGGGTTGCGGAATTTGTTCGAAAGAATCACCGCGGCCCTGGAACGCAAAGCTCTTTAAAAAGAACACGGATGGGTTTTAGTCAGTAAGAGTCTGACACGCCCTTCCGCTCCACCCAGAGCAAAATAAGTCATTCGATGCATTACCATTCTTAAAAAAGGAAAAATGGGGCTAACGGTACAAATTGTCAATCGTTATGTAGCTGTTATTGGTTGAATGAGTTCTCAGTAGCTAATCCAATCACTTGACATCTGTTAAATTGTTGACGGGTCGATAATATATTTCCTGGAGCCGAGGGTTATAGCGTCCGAAGAAAGTCACGAATATGTCTAGCACTGCCAGGAATACATGCTCATATTCAAGCAATTTTGTGAGTACGAGCAATCTTGTTCTGTTGCTCTGCATTCGTACGAAATTGTTTCGGACACTTGATATTATAAAAATTCTGGACTCTTCAAAAGTGGATTTGTGTTTTAAAGTTGAAATGTTTTTAGAAAAGAAGATTTTTGTGTTACTGTTTGATTTAAGGAAACTTGTTTGAAAAATAACTTGGATAATAAACTCCTTTATTAAAGACTTGACTATTAATTGAGCTACGTGGCCAGCAAACGAGGAAAAGCCCTGAAGTAGTGTGTCAATATCTGCATGTATTTCTTAAACCGATTTCATTTAAGTTATTTTATCGATCAGTGTGTATCACTATAGGATCACTTAAAAGTAATATCGACAATAAAACACTGTTCGATTATATTACATTAAGAAACTCCCATCGCCTTTCCTGAATATCCAATCGAAACCTAATTTATTTTGTATCAGCAAATATTTAGAAAGCCCTTCATTTTTTTCTCCCAAATAAACGTAGATTGATTGAATTTTGGCAAGTCAATAGTTTAAAAAGGTTACGAATGTGTGTTCGGCCAAAATTATTGGCACATCTTAAATATGACTTAAAGACGTTTGAAATGTCTATCGTCTGCTAATACTGCCAATGTGTTTGCTATTATTTAGCACAATGATTAAATGATTGATTATTGTCTACTAAATGTAATAGTCCGGTTTATTAAATAGCCCATCCAATCATCACATTTCTGGTTAGGCTCGCCTTACAGATATAGCAGCAAAGGTTATGTATGTTTTGTGTTTTCAATAAAGCAAATTCTATTTTAAATTTTAATATCATAATTATTTTATTCCGTTTATTCATTATAACATACATTATAAATTATTTAAAAAAACGTTTAAAAAATGTAACATATTAATAAATATTTAAATATAAATTATAAAAAAAAAAATAGATATAGTCCACCGGTATCGGGAACAGGGTCCAAGCTACCGGCGTCAGCGCTACAGTGAAAAAAGCCTAACCTAAAAAATCCTCCAACAATACGAGCCATGTCCAGAAGTACCGCTTTCTGTATTAAGCTCTTGATCCAGTCGCCTTACGTGAGCCTCCTAAGGTGTTGGTCGAGGCCGTAGACCATTAAGCCATTGGCTAACACGACTATCGGTACAATGATCGCTCGCGACGTTGTCGACATGTGGGATGTGGACATCCCACATGTCGACAACGTCGCGAGCCAAGTCAAGATATTTGATTTGCTTATCTTTCTCGGCTTTCACGAGGATCTCGTTATGCGGAACGGCTATGTCTAAAATCATTGCACGCCTCTCGATTCAATCCACCACCACTATATCAAGCATATTGACAACAATAGTCTTGTCAGTGATGATGGACCGATCCCAGTACAATGTGATATTGCCATTATCGAGAACTGGTCGGGCGTATACCTATTAGTACGGCATTTCCGATACCACAAGAGAGTATTTCAGAGCAAGTTGCTGATGGATATTCCTGGCTACAAGGTTGTGGCTATGCAACTACTCTCCGTTAGCTAGACGAGAACAACCACAGATAATGTGGCGAATGTATTCTCTCGGACGGTGACATGCCTGACATAATTATATCAATCGTGTCGTCCTTCACAATAAATTTCCGGTAGTTATTCGTTACGATAACTTTGTCCCTAATTGACATACACCAATGGGGACTTTTTAGACAGATTTTCTTTTTTCTTTTTTTATTATTATTACGAGTCGCAAAAGTTCCGCCTTGGGGTATGTCAAAGGGCAATGGAGCGCAGTATTTTAGGTTTAAAAAGAATTGATAGAGTACGGAACACCACGCTGCGCTCCAAAACAGGTATCATTGACGTGGGCAAAAATGCTGCCAGGCTGAAATGGGACTGGGCGGGTCACACCAGCCGCATGCATGGTGACCGCTGGGCAAAAGTCTCCACGCAATACCCACCTCGGCGACGCCGTCCATCCTCTGGCACCCGCCAGAGGATGGACGGCGTCGCCGAGGCCGGCCCAGAAAGCGGTGGTGAGATGATTTGGATGCACACCGCGAAGGCTGGTTCGAGGTGGCGCAAGAAAAGAATGTCTGGAAGGATATGGGGGAGGCCTTTGCCCAGCTGTGGGACACAATAGGTTAAGAAAAAAAAAATATTATTACCTCACGTCATTTATATGTGACTTTCACCACAAAAAAAACGTAAACTAAAAACTTGGACTTTTTGTATGTTAGTTACTGTGTGTTTTGTTTATGTGCAATAAGAGACCTTTACTCTGCATTTCGCAAGACCAGTCTCAGTGCAAAACAGCAATCTCCTTTCTCTCAATCAGGTTTTACGGTTTGCACGGGAATAAAAGCAGTTCGTACATTGCGTTACATTTTATATTATTACACTCTGTTACTAGATACTTATTATTTTTCAACACGCTTACTCGAAAACTGGCTTTTGTTACACTGCTTTACAAAGTAGATATTTTACGCTCGTCGGTTTTGATTGCTATATTTGCTTTATTATAGTAGACTGGAAAGTGGCTTGCCTTCTCTAACGTATGTCGGAAAAGACGTACAAAAAACCCCAGCCATAAAGCCTAAAAATATTTATTATTTATATTTAAATATACTTTATTGTACACGAAGATAAAGGAAACCTAAAATTCAACAAAAATAGGGTTCAGTACATCCGAAAGAAAAAACAAAACCTTTGTAGAATCACACTTGTGTGACAGACACTCGAGAGTTCCAATAAAGGTTTCGTTCCCGTCTATTTCAAAATAACATGTTAAAGAGTTAAAATTCGTTCGGAACCAATTGTGCTCGGTTGTTATGACAAACTTTGACCTCTTATATCAAAATGTATCACTACCGTATCTACTCTATTTACCACACAACTATAAAAAGAAAACGCCAGTAATATCAACAAGAATACACCCAGTATCCGAACGAATATTTTTTTATTAAAACTACCGCCATCTAATGTCAAATGCAAAATGTTATTACGGCCGCCAGTGTACGACGATTTCAATTCCAACAAGTGGGTAGCGATATTGCGCCCCCACTGTATGTACACTGCCGTGCATTGTAAAGTGGTGATAGATTTTATATTGGTTCTGCTGGATAGTTTATCTTTATTTTTCTTTATGTCGTTTAAAATAAATTGATTTGTTTTCTTTAGCGTGTTTGTTTTGTAAAATGTTTTTTTTTCTCCAGTGGCAATTTTATCCGATGACATTTTATTTTACTTTATGTGTGTGTTTGTTTATTCTTTCTATTTCTCTTTATGCGTGTATACCCAATATCCCAGGAGCTGGGACACTCGGTACTGAAGTACCCAATTTTCTAGCCACATCGTGATTTAGAAGGAAACAAAACATGTATGGCTCTATGAGTGGCAGAGAAAACGATCTACCACTCCGAACATTTTCTAACCCGATGTGCCATAAAATATGCACGTATTCTGTAGGTCTTCATAAAATTCTTGCCCTGTGATTGTGATATATGTCGTCCCTCATGACGCAACACAACTCACGGTATTGTTGGCATTATAATCAAATATTCACGCCTGACATATAGACGGAGACAATAAATAATTGTCACGCTCAATATCATCTCCAAACGAAAATCAGAATAGATTGACATTTCATTTTATAGCTTTCATTAGACGTTGCAATCAAGAAGTTGTAAATTATCTTCATTACTCACACTTGTCCAAACATTAAATCAATATTATTAATTTAATTGCGCTCCGCCAATGACGCGAATTTACGACTGAATCGCTAATGTTCTTATGTTTATTGGTAACCTTGTTTTTAATTAATAGTTGTAGGCTAAATAAAATGAGATGTATGTTTATGATTTAGGATTACCTGACGGATAGTTGTCACATGTATTATGTTTCCCGATCTTGATAAAATTGAGCAATTTACCCACATAGCGGACAGCGTTTACTATTTAGGGCTGTCATTTTCATTCAAAACGCTGAAAATGTGTATGTTACAAGACAAGCAGTCAAAATTTACTTTAAATTCATAACATTTTCATACCTTGACGTACGCGTGAAAGACTGTCATACATGACAGCGACAATTCCCCTTTTTTTTTGTCCTTTTTATTTTTTCTTCCTGCACGCGCGGCGTGCTGTTTTTCCGGCCAGGCACTGTACCTATTATTAACGTATTGTCTGTGTTTGTTGCAGGACGTCATACACACAATCAGCACACCACACGGACAAGTACAGAGGATCGTCGTGTTTAAGAAAAATGGAGTACAAGCCATGGTTGAATATCCTTTACAATAGTACTAAGTAATAATTAAGTAATTTTAGAACCGGTTAATAATAAGTGATTTTTTACAGCGCAGCCTAAAAAATACACATATAGTTTTCCTTGTTTTTTTTTCTTTCTTTTATTGTGTTTTTTAATAATTAATTATTGAATCGACTATTCTCTTGACTTTTTTATTGTAATAGATATTTTTTGGCACAGTTTTCTGTTTATGCATTAAGAAACTTGTGAAAGGTTAAATTTTCATGAATTTATCATTTCTAAATTAATTAAATGATAGGTACCTGTAAAAATCAGCATCAATCATTAAAAATTACACCATTAAAAATCTAGTTTTTGAAGAGTAGTCTATTACCATAAAATAAAAACTTGCGGTTTGTACCAATTACATATATTGTGTTTATTCTCATCTAACGTAACGAATACATTCAAATAAGATTCGTATATTTTTCTTTACCTTGCACGAGGTCACAGTGCAAGCGGAATCATAAGCGGAACGCTTGTTAGGTATATTAGCTACCTAAATGATCTTGCATCTTGGGATTTACAGCATACGTGCTGTTGATGTACAGTTGGCGATATTGATTCTTGATCCGATAGTCCGCGAATACGTCCGATACGATAATTGAGCAAAAAAAAAGTAAAACAACGCGTTCTAGTAGTAAAAACCGTGACACGTGCCGAGTCTTTTTGATGACGACTCTACTCGATTGACAGATTGTCCGTAACATTGTTGACGACACACACATTGTTACAAAAATCTAAAATGACGGCCATGGGAATTCGCATAATTTTTCATGTTATGTGTGTCTATTTCAAGGTTGAAAAACTCCAATTTTTTAATAGAAATACATAAAATCCGTTTCGCTCCCCGCTCGCAAAGGCACCTGCTATCAATCTAGAGATGCGCTACAACACGGGCGGCGCTCCTATTCTGAGACCCGTAAAACTTCCCATAAATAAACACATAGTTGGGAAGTATTCCACCTCGGCACTCATTCACTGGTAGCCAGCCATATTTCAGGATTTTATGGCTAGTCAAATGAAAGTATGAAGTGAAACGATTTAGCGTTTCTTCGTTAGTTTGAATACAAAAATTACAGTTGCCAATATGTCTCTAGCTGTCTTTGTAAATTTAAATGTTTATTTTAACAGCCAAGAGCCAAGAAAGAAAGAAAAGTAGAAAAACGAAAATACATTAGTTAATACAGCCGATTGCGCTTGCAGATCGCGAGTACATAATGCCACGCGCAGTGTTGGGTTCCCAGGGTTGCGGAATTTCTGCCAAGGTTGCGGAATTTATTGGAAAGAATCACCGCGGCCCTGGAACGCAAAGGGCTTTAGAAAGAACACGGATGGGTTTTAGTCAGTAAGAGTCTGACACGCCCTTCCGCTCCATTCATTTATGACCTAGACTAGAGTCAAGAGCAAATCCATATTAAATAAAAAATAAAAAAAAATCTTCTCCTAAGTCTTCACTCAAATCTTCTATTTGAAAACTCAATCACTCCCACAGAACATTATTAAAAACAGTTCAGCAGTTTCCGACATTACAACTGAAAGCAAAATAAACATTCAAAATTGTTTAACTAATAAAAATCTTTATGTATGTTTGGTTCAGGAAGTTTAACGACTAGGAGAAGTGTTACGTGTTCTATATTATTATTTGCGTATGGGTTTCTTTATGTGGTTCACTGCACTAAAAACTTGTTAAATCTTTCCATTGGCTTTGTTAAAGGTGAAACAATATATTAGGCTTTGGTATTCCCGAAGGAAAAGGCCAATTAAAATAAACAGTGACACTCTACGGTTTGTGATGGGTATCGATATATTATGACAAGCTATTGCCCGCGACTTCGTACGCGCAAATCCCGTTTATTTTTTTGTTCTCGTAAGAATTTACCGTTCCCGTATAGCCAAAAGCAAGAATGTGGCTATCATATACAAAAATAATTTTCCAAATCCGACAGGCAGTTCCAGAGATTAGCGCGTTCAAAGAAACGAACTCTTCAGCTTTAAAATATTAGTATATATAGATTATAGTATAGATTTTATGAGAGAACAATTTTTATTTTTTCCTTAGCCTATTGTGTCCCACTGCTGGGCAAAGGCCTCCCCCATATCCTTCCAGGCATTCTTTACTTGCGCCACCTCAAACCAGCCTTCGCGGTGTGCATCCAGATCATCTCGCCACTGCTTTCTGGGCCGGCCTCGGCGACGCCGTCCGTCCTCTGGCACCCATTGCGTGGAGTCTTTTACCCAGCGGTCACTATACATGCGGCTGGTGTGACCCGCCCAGTCCCATTTCAGCCTGGCAGCTTTTTTGCCCATATCTTGGATAGCAGCGTGGTGTTCCGTACTTAATCAATTCTTTTTAAACCTAAAATACCAGAGAAAAAAAAAACAATTAACAAGCTGACGGAGTCAACGATTGCGCTAGTGTGAACTTGAAATAATAATTTTACTTGCTACTGCGTGAAAATCCAAATTATCATATGTCCTATCATAGGACCTGCTCTACCCGTGTACCAAGTTGTATCCAAATCCATTCAGCCATTACGACGTGAAAGGGCAGAGACAAACAGACGGACGAAGTTACTTTCACATTTATAATATTTGTATGGATTTCTCCAATTAACTATATAGTAACAACCTCTTCTTCAGTTTCAAATTCGTGCCACTCGAATAGAATCCATTTAGAAGTTGTACAACATTATTTTTCATTAATAAATAAGCAAAACAAATTAAGTAATCTAGTTACAATCAGCATCTACTAATCCAATTATAATAAAATCGTAAGCATTAATAACATTTCAGTAATATTATAACATGTAACGTTTACGACATAATATTTTACGAACGCACATGACATTTTATGGCACATTACGCGGTAAAAATATGGCGTTTTAATTAGTTATTGGCTTCTTTGCCTCAAATGAGGGTAGAGAGTAAACTAATAGTTTACATTCTTAATTAGAAATGAAGATAATGGCGCTAATTTTCAGTGAAGTACTTATTAATAACTGTTGCGCGTGGGTGCGTCCTAGAGTGACTTATTCATACACATCTTGATCAAGAAAAACGAAAAAAGTTCTCTGCATGTACGAGTCTATTTATATATTAAACTAGTGGTCCCGACAGACGTTGTCCTGTCCGAACGTTTGCTTTGTGTCTGACGAAAAATTATAGAAATCGATTGCACCGCCACCTACCGGGTCCAATTGTGAATCTAAACCATTCTCGAATCCCCTTGAACACACACAAAATTTCATCAACATCAGTCCAGCCGTTTAGGAGGTGTTCAGTGACATACACACGTACAAAAGAAATATATATGTATATTAAGATATATTAAGTTGTTAAACATACTGTATGAGAAAGCCAAGAGAGTAAAAAATTGTGGGAAAGTAACTAATCGATGAACTCTTCGATTATATATTATTTACGAAATTTTCCATTGGTCTGCCATAAAAAAGGCATACTAAAACAAATGTGTGTGACGGTCGATTGCCAGAAACATAAAAATATCATCGTTTTAAGACATCTATTATAACTATGACTAATGTCGGTTTTTACAGAACGTTTTAATGTTAGAAAAATATTTTCCGTGATGCGCCTGAGCACTTTTCTAGCTCATCTGTGATTACGGATTGAGTTTCAAAGACTTCGTTTGGTTTGGATGAGATTAATATTTGACAGTGCTTTATGCGTCATTTAACACAGTATATATTTATCTGTCATGCTTTGAGCTAGTGTAATGACTACTTAGTACTCTTTTTGCTTGTAATACGAGAGCCTTTGGTCTGTATTAAGACCTGCTAAATCTAGAATGTTGTCTGTAATCTATATCTAATACCTTTAAACGAGCAATTCTTGTATATATATATGTCTATATATAATCTGAATCTCGGAAACGGCTCCAACGAATTTCATGAAATTTAGTATTCAGGTGGTTTGGGGTTAATCGATCTAGCTAGGTTTCATTTTTAGAAAACTTTACCAAAAAAAACCAAGCAAAGTTCGGTCATCCAGGTAATACTATATAATATAATAAAGCTGAAGAGTTTGTTTGTTTCTTTGAACGCGCTAATCTATGGAACTGCCAGTCGTATTTGTAAAATGATTTTTGTATATGATTCATGAGGAAGGCTATAGGCTATACGGGAACGGGAAACAACGGGATATGCGCATATGAAGTCGTGGGCAAAAGCTACTTTTTAATGAAAGTCATTGATGCAGAGATTTATCAAGCTTTAGAAATCACATGACTTTCACCCTTCTCAAGTTGTACTTAACTCTCACACAATTAAAAACTAAATGTACAGAAGAAACTCGCTCCTTCTGTACCCACATTTCTTATGTTTTCTTAGTTTTGTTTTTTCTCTATATCTCTGGTTCCGCTGGATCAAGCTCTTTCATTTAAGCCACTGTTATTGGCTGGAGCTGATGGGACTTGGAGTGAAGCTAGCTATGATCATTCAACTTGACTTTCAATGCTGCGAAGTTGTACGGGTCCTCTCTCATTATATGAAAATAATTATGTGTACAAAATTAACAAACTTTGGAGGTATGCGGAACAGAGAGTAAAGACCCGTGTACCTCCACCGAAAAGGGGAGGATCCTCCGAACCAGACGTTTGTTATTATTATTATTATTTATTATATACTTTATTGTACACCTCATAATAAGAACAGGACAATCATACATAAAATAAGTGCACAATGGGCGGTCTTATCGCACAAGGCAATCTCTTCCAGACAACCTTTGGATGGATTGAACGAAGGAAGATAGATTTAGGGCTGTCAGTGTACAAACGTTTTAAACAATACTAATTAGATATAATAATATAAAATACATAAATACAATACCAATTTATACTAATAAATATCAAATATATAATTGAGACAGGAGCGGAAAAGTTCCCCGAAACTGCCCGATAGTTGATATTCGAACTGTTGTATATGTTCAAATCGCACGGAGAACTTTGCTTGCGCGATGCAGGATTTCGATGTTAGTTCGGCGTAGATGGCGCTGCGGTTCTTTTTGTTGCTGTACAAATTTCATTGTTTAGTTTTTCATGTGGCGGCTATTATTGATGCCGCTACAAAACTAAAAGAGCAAAGGTTATCACACAAATAGTTGACACCAAAATATCCAAAAATAACGTGTTCATTTCAAACAAAACATGCTCACAGATCTGAAAAATGGTATTTGAATATTATGTGAAAACTATTCATATACTATTTATAAATAGACGAATGAAATCTATTGGAATGATTTACGGCTTAAATTGTTCAGTTCCTGAAAAAATATTTGTTTGAGTTATTGGAAACACGTGGGCTTTTGACAGGGCGTGTATCACACCGTATTGTAACAATAAAAAAAAAGATTTTAAGGGACTTTGAGTCGAGTATACAGAAAATAATTAATGAAAGTAATATAAAAAGTTGAGGATAGTATGAAGTATGTGATAGGTTACTGATAAATGATATTTATTTTATTGCAGATTGATTATAAATTACAATTTTACACGTTATTTTTTCTCGCTAGTTAAAACTGGATGAGGCCGGTATCTCCTACCCAAATTCAATGCGATAACTACAGAATGTGAATTTAGAACAACGATAGCTGCGAATTTATTTTTAGAATGTACATTACTTAAACTATTTATATCTACTAAACCTAACTACGTTTCCGTATTTTGACGGTTGAGCCCGTGTATCGAACTAACACCTGTTACTATTATTTGTAACCTACCCTACTCTCAAAACATTATAAACGATGCCCAGTTTTTTTAATACGTCCAACATTTAGTTTATTTTTGTGATATGTCTAAATATTCTCATGTAAGTCTCATGAATTGTAATCTCTATCTATAACCTCAACTATATACATATGAATACACAAAAACAAAGTACACTTAGGCGTCGATACGATAGCTGTTAATTTGCAAAAAATAAAATTGAGACTATAACAAGAAAATAACTTCATGTTTAATACCTAGTAATCAACTTGTTTTTTTTTATAAGTGCCACTAAAGTTGTAAACCATGTTTTGATTTATGAAACACCACTGTAAACGTTTGATTAATGACACATGTCAACATTAATAATGTGTTGTTGTTACGTATGTAAAGCCATGTTACGCATTAGTGTAATACAAGGAATATTATTAGTTGACACAAGGTCGATGGAGCGGCGGCCCACGCTTTAGTTTCTATACAATTATGTTTTAAATAGCTCTCATTAATTTAATTTTGTGTGATTTTTTTGCTGTGTTTGTAATAGATTTTTGGTCATTTTTCTTTAAGAAGTTTTTAAGAGTTGCGTACTACTTGCTTTTCTGTTATTTTCCTATTAAGCTTTTAAACGCTAGAGCATAAACGCATCGGCATGCCCCCGACGCTAAGCCACAAATTTGCCGTATTTTTTGTCACATATTTGTGACGTTTAGCGCATAGGGCACGCGCTTGCTTGTCACGTATATGTGACAATGGCGTTCAAAAGGTTAAAAGGTAGTTTTTGTTCATAAGTCGAAGACGACCCCTAGGTAAAACTGGAGCAACGAATTTTTTAAATTCAATGCCGAAAATACCAACCAGAACAGTAAAATGATACTTAAATTAACAGTAAATATTGCATTAATAATCATAAAAACTTAATATCCCTATAAAAAACTTTAAAGATATAATTCCTCCTAATCTTAAATTCGAACAACGAATCCTCGGAGTAGTATTAGTAATAAAATCTTTGTTTAATTACACTTTCTCCATATTTTTTCCAAAGGGACTTTTATTCAAATGAGTTCGAAGTTGTTACCCAAATTGGAATATAAGTAGCGACGTCTGTGATTCCAGGGAGCGGACATGGTAACAGGCGCAAGCGATTTATAAGAGAGAATGAAAGGTTTCGCTGTAGTGAATCCCATTAGTCAACCAATATTAACTTTACCGCTTAAATTCAGCACATCAATTACGAAGTATGGTGATTATTAATAATTAAACTTTTAACGGTTATCATTTTTAGAAAAATAAGATTATAATCTTACTTTTTTGATAGTTGCAACTCTGCCGAGCATAGCGAAATTGGCGATTATAGCATTATTGGCTTCCTTATTTTTATCGAGATGATCAAAATCCCATAATTAAAATGTTGTACCTACATAATATGTGAAAAAACCCAATGCCTTTGAAAAAAAATAATTGTTCTTCGGAAAGTCAAAATGACCTACAGCTAAAGGCTCTGTGGTGGTACAATGTTACCGTCATTTCACGTATTTAGATTTAACTCGGTTCCAGTAATTAAGTTTCCTGCTCAAACAAGGTTAATGAGGAAACGCTGTGGCTTTCCAATTAATTGATTTATTAGTTTAGTTAGCGGGTTAGGGTTTTCGTGGTAATGGACAATGTTTAAACGGCTTTGTAGCTTATTCATATGATGTGTTCATTTGTTTTTGAATAAAACTTTAAAGTTCAGTATTAAGGCTTACGTACACCGGGACGGAATGGCCACCGGGCAGCGCACACTAGCCACTTAGATACTGTAGCATTCCGGCGCCCTACCAAGACATCACGCGACGTGGCAAATGGACGGCGCAAATGTAGTGTGCATCATGTACGCCCACTTGCACATACTCACCCCACGGCATGTCACGGCGTCTTGCGGCGTGCCGTTGCATACCGCAGTGCGCCGCGGGATTCCTTAGCGCGCTCTCCCAGGCCGTGTCAAGAAATCCCTTTCGATGCCTCGGAATCATTTTAAAACATTAGCATTGTGTCGTATTTCTACTAGATAAGTTTCAATGTCCTTTGGTTAAAAATTCAAATCCATTCCGTCAGGTGAGTAAGTAGCCGGTAATTATATGATAGAAACATGTACAATCGCGGAATATGGTGTAAGCCGTTGTACCGGCTGATGTTTCGAAAGCTTTATCAGTCGTGACTGGTAGTTAAAAGTCTGAAAATCTGACAATGGTCTTTCCAAAGGGTATCGTATTATCTAGTTACTGGGATTTGGAGGAGAGATAAGCAGTCGCTCCATGATACTGTGTTGTATGTACTCCATGTGTACTGGTATTCAAAACTGGAAGTCGATACTAACATTGTTGGGTTAGATAGATGAATTCATTGATATACCTACACATAGGTAGTTATTTAAAGAATTTGATAAATTCTTAGTGGACACTTCGCGTGACCCAAGGGCTGGCTTTTACTTCGGACAGAGGATAAGCATTGCCATACAACGTGGTAATGCCGCCAGTCTTTTGGGTACACTTGCAGTCGACAGCGATGTGGACGAACTTTTTGACGCTTTATTTTAGTTAGAAGTTTTAATTTTAATTTTAAGTGTATACAACGTGTAACAGAATAAACGCAATACCTCCTAAGGGGTCATTGTACTCATCATTAAGAATAACTTTCACTATGAGACCACCACTGAAATCGCGATAAAAAAATCGACTCCCCCATACATTTCTGTGCGCATAACTCGACAATGTACTGAACAGCTGTTTTTTTTTACCCCTTAAGAGGTATTGCGTTTATTCTGTTATACGTTGTATAGTTAGAATTCATTAATTGACGTAGTTAAACTTATTGTACAGATAAACACTTTTAAACCGCTTCATTCTATCACAATGCTCTCACCCTTATCTTTATTACATGAAATGGCTTTCGTTCAGAAGATATTTGAATAATACCGATGTCTCCCCGACTTAATCGTTCAATAACATTATGAGGAACGTAATTCGATCTTACTGTCTTCAGACTTTGACGGGGTAGACAGAAGTCTTGCCTCCATCTTAGAAAAAACTTGGGAGATTTTTCTTGCTTAGAATCAAATGCTTACAGCTAAATAATAAAAGCCGCACGGTTCGATCTTCGAATTATTCCAGTTCGATCCAGCCCGTCCCTAGCTGTCCTTTCCCCAGCGACGCCCTAAGCCGAGGCCCGTACCCCACAGGGGGTGCCCTTAGCGTGTAGTCGCTTAGTTTGTAAGTTTTTTTATAAGCCCTGGCTGGAGGCTTTAATATTATATTAAGGCCACCACAGGCAAGCCCGGTTTAGCAGTCGACAACCTTATAGGTTGAACTGCGAGAAGCCACTCACAAAAAAAAAATCGATCTTCGAAGTTAACCATCGCTTGCCGAGTTGGGTTCGCGGATGGGTGACCATTTATTACAGGCCGAGACTCCTTCGTGCCTCAGAAAGCACGTGAAGCCATTGGTCCTGACTGTAATTTTTATATCTTTGGAAGTAGTGACGGATAGTCAGAAGTCAGAAAAATCTTGCTCATTTGCCAAGGGGTACCGTGCTACTCAGTTACTGGGTCGTGGAGGTGGTGGACCCTAAAATATTTGGGAAAAGGCTCGGCGGATTGGAAATGATAGAATCAAATAATGGATCAGGTAAATTAGAATCACAGTGAGAGATTGTTGAAATAAATATTTTTTGTAACGATTGATGCTGATTGATTTAAATGAGTACTAACTATTATAAAGAGTGTTTTTGTTGCCTTACAATTTTATTTAGCCAATAGAAATCATTGGTTTCGTGTCTAGTCATTTTGTAACGCGATCGGGGAGACGCCCCAATAACTGTCCTACACTATAACATTAATTAGATTTGTACATGTTAGTTTAATGTAAGAAGATTCAAGTTGATGGTGATGTTTAATACTTTATTGGTTTATGTTCCTGTGTTTTTTGACATTTTCCACGTATCATGCAAACTATTTCCTTAACTCCTGGCCACAAGTTTGAAAGCGTAGAATCGGCAACAAGAGCTAAAGAGGCGCTACACGGCTGCGACATATACTCCGGATGCTGCACACTCAAAATAGAGTTCGCAAAGGTACGTGTAACATTATTAATTATTTTTATAGGTTAAGAAAAACACAAATCAAGCGCAGTCGTGTCCTCCGCTTAGTTTGATCTAAAAAAAAATATTGGCCTGCCATCTTTGTGAGTCCGCCATATTGAATTAAGAATGACGTCACTTAGCTAGCAGTGCATTGTAATCCAAACAAACGTGTAAGCAACATTTGAGCTCAATCGATTGGGGATCATTGTTTTATTTAGTTGCTTGATGTGACCCGTAGGTACATAGTAACCGCCTAACGAACAGGGAAAGTTAAATAAAACCTTGTAATAAAAATGGCAAGTCAGAGGTCGAGAGTTTAGTTATTATTATATTATTATTATTTCCTTTATTCATTGTATATATATACATATGAATTACATTTTTAATGGCACAATGACAGCCGAGTCCACATTCCACATGTCGACAACCTCTTTAATTCTTTAATTCTTTATTGTACACCATAACAGCTTATATTAAATTCACATTTAAAAAATAGTTCATGTACAAAGGCGAGCTTAACTCAAAAATGAGTTTTCTACCAGCAAACCTTTGAGTGATAGAGAGAGATCACAATAGAGGGTAGGATCCAGTGCACAAATTTTACAATGTAACATTTATAAATATACCTACATACGTAAACATATAAATTTATACATACATATCTAAAAATATTATGTCATTGCGAAAGGAAATGCTCTTTAACTTTCCTCTTGTGCCAAGTCGAGATACTTGATTTGCTTCTTATTACTACCAACCCAGCAATAAGCTCAGTTGTAGGGGCTAACAACGTATATATAAAAAATAATAACACGATGAGCACACAGTTTCGTCTAAAAAAAATCTCATTAAACTCTCGACGACACCTTTAGAAGCACGCACGTCTAGACATAATAGAGGTAGCCACACAATTCTCGTCCATCGTTCAGTAACTCAATCCGCCAGGGGGCGCTAAGTGAGCTCTCAACAACGAAACGTTTGCACTAGTCTAAAGTTACCACCACTTATAGGTATGACGAGTTTTTGGTGTTCTCACCCCACTGAACAAGGAATCGCAGCGACTGGAAACGCCATTTCCAGCAATATTCGCGATCGATGATTATCAAAGTCAAAGTCAAAACGTTTATTTCAATTAGGCCATTAAACGGCACTTTTGAACGTCATCGTTTACAGTTCAGTAAAATAATAATATTACATTAATAAAGTGACTATCGTGTTACCCAGTTACTGGGAAGTGTAGGTCAGGTAGTAGCTTCACGTAAAGTGGGTAAAGAAAGAAAGAAAGACAATTGCATTTATTGGCACAATAAAAAAAAACCACCATACAGATAGAGAATATAGTACTTATAAAAACATTGTGCCTAAAGTGTGTCAGCTCAGCATAATGTCAGGATGGTGGGTGGAGGCTGGATGTTTCACTTGGATCGACGGCATGTTCGACCAGTACCAGAGAACTACCTTTTTTTTTTTGATGTCCGGGGAAATCCTCATGGATGTCCTCCGCCCCGGGGTTTATTAGACTCTTACTGACTAAAACCACCCCGGTTTTCCATCTTCCACCTGCGCCGGGAATCGCGGGAACGAATGCGACTTCCGTAATCCCCGGCTGACTTCCGTAATCCCCGGCTGACCAGAGAACTGCCTGGCCTAGGGTACCAGGCAAACTGCTGGTACCCTAGGTAAGCCAGGGACTGGCTGACCCCAACATAGTCGGGAAAAGGCTGCCGGCAGGACAGATTCATTGTGTAAACGCAATTTGTTCTAATTTACGACTTCCATAGCTTTCGTTTTGTCATGGGCTCCTAATTTCTATGAATGGCGTCTCAAGCAATGGCTGTCGAGACATCTTGGTGCTCTGTTTTTTTAACCGACTACAAAAAAAGGAGGAGGTTATCTATTCAGTTGTATTTTTTTTAATTTTTGCTATGTTTGTTACCTCATAAATCCGTTATTTATGAACCGATTTGAAACATTCTTAAGGATATACTTTCCGATTGATCCCTCAAAAAAATTTCATCAAAATCGGTTCTGTAGTTTGGTTTTTAAATCTAAATAGTTGGACAAAATATGTTATTCAAGTAAACGAAATTGCGTATTTTGCTTTCCTGTGACTTTCCAGTGGTGTTCTTAGGTGTGGGGTACCATTAAAAAGTGAAAAATAAAAAACTTTTTTTATGTATTTTTGGTAGACTCGCGTTTACCACAATCTCACCTGATGGTAAGCGATGATGTGGTTGAAGATGGAGCACGCTTGCCTAGAAGTAACCTATTCACTCTTGACTTAAAAACCGGTCTGTATCGCACCCTAAAGATGTTTTCAAGTGACAATGATTTTGGTTAGATTACTTTTGGCTTTAAAAGGGGGTGCATTTTTGGGGTTGTAATTTCACCCCTTATTTAAACAGAGGGGTTTTTTAATTTAATAATAATATTTGCGTAATGAATTCTGTTTGAAAGGAAAATTTACTTTTTAATTGTATTATTGTGGACGACGCTTTATTTAAGTAATCGAATCTGGTATTTTTTCTAACTAATGTGCCCTGCGTGTTTGTGTGGCCAAAGGCTCTAGACAAGTGACATTCCCTCAGCGGTAGCATGGCAAAGGCGACTGTCAAAACGTCAAAAATGTATTGGATTGATAATCGCTTCACGAAGAAACTCCATGACCTCATCCCGACATCGACATCTAGACGCACTGCAAGTTGCCATCCCTACCTTGTTGCTATTCCACCAATTGGCACTAAACGTTTCCAAACGTCTTTAATAATGCGCACAGCAAAAGAGTGGAACTTTGCTTGCGTCTGTGTTTCCGAACGCATACAACCCTAATCTCTTCAAAATTAGAGTGAACAGGCTTCTTCTGGGTAAGCTCGCTCCATCGTCGACTTTGTCTCTGTCATCTATGACCTAGACTAGAGTCAAGAGCAAACCCATATCAAATAATAATAAAAAAAAACTTTATTGAAATGTCTCGTGATCAATGCCATATATTTTGGCATATCCTAAATTTCATTCGCTGATGGCACTTTGTCTAGGCCCTCTGATGTATTGAAGGAAACAAAGCAAAAGGTTATGGGGTATGTAGCAGGCGGTATTATCTAGTTCGTGCCTAAACCCCTTAGACCAATATTCCAATATCAGTAAATGGCCTTCAAAAATGTAACAGTTTAAAAAAAAAAAACAACGTGTTGCACTCCGGGAGTGCCGGCAGAAGTGAAAACTTGAACATTAACGTTGTGCATTTTTGATATTTTGGAATGGTAAGGGAATAATCCGTCTTACGAATTTTCGATCAGGTCACGTGTCCTGACGCGAGTGTAAATTTTTTTTCCTATCCCAAAAAGTGCACAACGCCGCTAAAGAAGTTTTCACTTCCAAAAGCTTATTTAATTTCACTAGACTCCCATTACAATCAGAACTAATCGAAACGAAGCGTCCAAAGCAGGCACGACACACAAAAGTAACGGTGTTCCTGCAAATTTTAGCCTACTCGCCCCTTTTCTCGTCCAGCGGGGATTTTGCGCGCGAAATAAAAAAACATGGCCGCCACTACGCCCCGTGTCCGTGTAGCGGAGGAACGGTATGATAGGGTTGTTGAGATGACCAGATGTTTAGGGGAACTGTCCTGTTCTGGTGGGGTAGGCGTGCAAAGTGCATTTGAAAAAATTCGTCTCTCAAACTGAACTTGAATATTAGCTTGGCTTAGAAGCGAGGCTGTTTTCTTATGGTAAAAAGGAGTACCGTCAAAGATGAATTAATAATTTGTCGTCAATGTTTTGTCTCTGGATTAAGGAAGTGATCTTGCCTCTTCAAAATATGAATTGTTATCTCAGATTTCAATAAAATGGTGTGGTAATACCAAGTGTGTTAATATTATTTAGTCAGTCCGTTTGTGTCTGTGCGGAATTATTTTTATTATATTATTCATTTGCATCTATTTATGTTGGTAGCCGACACCAACACAGATGTGAAGAAGTTTTCAAAGTCAAAGTCAAAACGTTTATTCAATTAGGCCATTAAAAGGCAATTTTGGACGTCAATGAAAATATGAAAATAAAGCGACTCTACTGTCCATTCACAAAGGTTTCTTATGGAGAAGAACGGTTACTCTTTACAAATAAAAGTTTTACAATAAATGGCACTCACATATTTACAGTTGGGCAGATGACCACATGATGATGAGATTTTGCGCTCCATCCTTTTATTCTTTAACATAGCCAGGACCGACCTTCAGGACAATCCCTTTAATCATAGCCTCATAGACCCCCTATCCAACAGTTAGGCAGGGGGCTTCATTTGACAGCATTGTTCGAAATAGCCCATCTTTTTATTGGATTTCCATTCTCCATAGGAAAGGAAAGATGCAGTGAAGTTTTTACATTCATTGTGATCACACTGCTTTTCGGTTTTGACAATCGTAGAACCGGTAATTGTGCTAGGATTGAGGTACGGTTGATTTTCTGAGTTTAGTGAAGATAAGGGGTGAAAGTTTTTTAGGGCGGTTGTTTATTGACTAATTGATGTTGTTTTAGCTAGGCTCACGTCTGACCCTATCTCATTTTATGGAAGCGATGATGTGGTCGAGGATGGAGCACGATTGCCTAGAAGTAACCCAATGCATAAATTTTTTATTAGCAAAATGAAATACTTATTTGCTCTAGTAAACAATTATGAAATATTTTTTTAAATACCTTCATCAGCGATGAAGTTATAAAGCTTCAAAGTTGACGATTAGAAAGAGAAGTCCGATACGAACTCTGACGTCAAATACTATGTCGCCTATACAGCTGCCATAGAAAACGGCGTCTCCGCGAGAGAGTCAGATATATTTGTTTAAAGCAGTTATATCTCGTTTGTTTTTCGATCAATTTTGATTCTAATTTCACTGTTAGTATTATTTTAATATATTTTCAGATGAAGTATATATATAGTAAATATTTTTTTCATGCGTATTCCTTATTCACCCTTGACTGAAACACCCCCGGGTTGTAGCTATATCAGGAAACAGATTTTTTTTTTTTTTGAATGTTTTTGGTTGTTAAATTCTGACTGTTAGTCTTGATGTGAAGTTCTACTTACGCTACTATGTGAATACTAATATTATAAACGCGAAAATTTGTATGTATAAGTTTGTTACTCTTACACGTCAGAACGGCTGAGTGGATCTTAATGAAATTTGGTACAGAGGTAGGTTATAGTCTGGAATAACACACAGGAGCAATTTTTTATCCCGTGAATATGTTCCCTTGGGATAGTTTACGACGATCATGCGAGCGGAGCCGCGGGCGGCAGCTAGTCAAACATAAATGTGTGTACTTATAAAAAAAGAAAAAATTCGAAGCTTAGTTTAAAGAAAACAATACCATTGTGTGTCCCACGGCTACGCCAAATAGGTCCAGTTCAGCAAAATGCCAGACCACTTAGAGTTGCCTGACGATGGTTTTCAACCGAACCTTACGTTGAAGTGTAGGTTCGGACGTAAATCAGATTATTAGAAATGTTCCATATTGTTAGAAGTGTTACATTTGTTGATGTATATTTGACAGCTTTACGCTTAGTACGAAGGCATCTTCTATTTTGAAATCGCATCAAACCGTTGCAAAGACATCAAATAGTTGCCAACCTTATTAAAACATCTTGTTTTCTTGCATTCGTTTACGTTTTGTGCGGTTATTTCAAACTGACCAAGAGCATATATAAACCACGTGTGTACCAAGCACAGTAAATTCCATTTCCATCCATCTGGCTACAGAACCCTAAAAACTCCTGTATAAAATGGATATTCGAAACCGTATCGCAACAGACCACACTACAGTCCTATTTAGCGATTCAGAAAAAAATGAAGATCTCGGCAGTTTACCGGCACTCGCAACGGCCGACGATCCAATAAAAAAAGTCGTTCCGATTCGAATTTCGAATGAGAGCTATTTGCTTGACAACCGTCGCACTGTTTGGACGTGTGTCGCGATCGCAAGAATCGATATTTTCCGTTAAATTTTGTATTATCATTTACAATTGGATTTGTATTCGTTACTATAAAGAGATGGATTTGATTGGTTATGCCTTTTAAGTTGGCTCCGTGTCACAGTTTAAGTCTGTAAAGATATTCGTTCATCTGACTAGCCAAATGATAAATTACATTTATTTTCTGATAAATGGCTAGTTATGGAATTAATCATTTCAAACAATGACTTGCTAATGCCATCCAATTCCGACGATGTAAAAGGAATTGTGCTATACGCTATGTATTATAGCTTCGTCTCTCTCTTGGAGCGGAATCTCGATCGTTTTAAGACTTCATAGTAGGGCCCCAAGTCGGAGTTTCGAAAACCTACAGCCTTTGGGAAAAAACACCAAAATATACTCACATATCAGTCTCTTTTAAAGTCCTGTCATTCTGTTAGTCCAATCAATCATGAGCATCAGCCGAATGACGTCTACTGCTGGACATTGGCCTCACCTAAAGGGGGAATTTGCCATAATCGCCACGCTTGGCAGGCGGGTTGGCGATCGCAGTGTAGCTGTTGCAATGCACAGAGAATGCTGCTGCCCATTATCTGATGAGTGCCTTAGTCGCCTCTTACGACACCCACGGGAAGTGATGGGAAGGTGCTATTCTTTTACGTCCGACAACATACAGAACCGATCAATAATAAGCGCGAATTTCATGTCATATTTTCTTTAACACCACCTAGTTTTATTGCTTTCAAGGTCCTTATCAACTGAGGCCCTATTCGACAACTTGCCTAAGCACTGAAATGTTATCATTTAAATCATATTTTTGGCCCAAGTTACTTTTACATTACATTAAAGTATATAATAAATAAATAAATAAATAATAAACTGTTGTAACGAGTCGCTAAAAGCTCTTGTGTTTCAAGAGGTCGGTGTAAGAAGCACGTTCCTGTGCGATTGTAGGGTTGCCACTGCTATAAGGCATAGAGATAATTTTCTGTGTCATGTTTTGTAAACTTTGCATACCTACTGCTGTATAAATTCAAGTTTTTATAACTTAACAGACAGATGTGTTGCTGGGGAGTTTGTTGCGCCACTTCTTCTTCCCAGCTAAAACACTAGGAAGTGGTGACGGGCGGGCGTTTTGGGGGACTGTCTTCATGTAGAACTTTGACGTTCAAAAAGTGCTAATTTGAATTAATGACTTTTGAGAGAGTTGGGGAATACACAAAAACCGATTATAACATCGCCATCAAGACAGCGGCATTTTGACATTTTTAATTGGATTTGACCATTTTAATTTTATTTAGTGTTTAATTTAAATTTTGCATGCCCACTTGGGCAGGATTTATGGCTCAATTATAACATTACACCTTATTGTAATTTACTACTACATTCTAGCAAATAAAGAATTTGATTTGAGAGTGCGCTAAGCCTAATGTCGGGTTGTATACCTATAGGTAATAGGGTATTTTCTTGAAAAATCTTTCTGGACTGTGGGTCATGTACTTTTCTCTTGCAATGCTTTAAAATTCGTGTTACGCGCTGGTACACTATTAACAAACAAGTGCCATCACTCCTGAACTTTGATGCCCTTTATCTTTGCTAATTCTTGTTAATTTGAAAAGTAAAAAGTACGCCCAATTCTTTCATAAATTTTCAAAAAATGGCGGGGGAATTATTATTTTTAAATTCAGGACATTAACCGGGCAAAAGACTCCGGGCTACTTCTGAGAAATTTGTACTGGCACGGACCTGCAGGGGCTGTACAATATTCTCATCATCATCATATCAGCCGAAAGACGTGCGCTGCTGGACATAGGCCTCCCCGCGCGTCGCCACAACAGCCGGTCCTGTGCGTATCGCATCCATCAGCCACCCACGACCCTCACTAGGTCATCGGTCCACCTTGTGGGAGGCACAATATTTTGAAATCATTGAATTGCTGGAAGAGTGTCCATTAGCCGTCCTACAGTAACAATGACTTTCAACTTTTATGCAAAATAAAAAAAAAAAACACTAGATTCGACTATTATTAAACGTGGACAAACGGGGTGTTCCTAAAATACCTTTAAAAATATTTCAAAGGCGGCACGGCAACAGTGACTGTGTACTATTTCCATAAAAAATCTTCCGACAAACTTTAAAAAAAAAACATAATGTAACTTTTTGGCACGTGTCAGCCCTGACAATTGGACCGTTATACAATCGATCTGGGTTCCGTACACAACATAATAGGGTTCACAATAGACCGCTAAACGTTCCATTATTGTCACACCCCTCGTCTATGGGACATTAATGGGACATTTTTGGGGTGTACAGTATCCTACACAGACTTATAATGTCAGTCAGGTGGGGTCAATTTTTTGTGTAATTTTATTCATAATGGTGTGTACAGGTTCTTATAAAAAAAACCTTTCACTGTAAGAAATCGGGGTTTCTTGGGCTTTAATATCTAATCATATTATATACTAGCTGCCGCCCGCGGCTCCGCCCGTGTGAATGTCGAAAATTATCCCAAGGGAACATACTCCCGGGATAGAAAGTATCCTATGTGTTATTCCAGACTATAATCTACCTCTGTGCCAAATTTCATCAAGATCTATTCAGTAGTTTTTGCGTGAAAGAGTAACTAACAAACATACATCTACACATACATTCTTACAAACTTTCGCGCTTATAATATTAGTAGGATGTAGTTTTGAGAGAGGAGCTGTCTTAGATGCCGCAGCGAGATAAATCTGAAAAGAATAGCGAAGAAGTAAGAAAAGCATATCAATGATCAATACTGACTACTTACATACCTTTGTATAAGTGATAGTTCTTATAACTCAACAGACAGATGTGTTGCTGGGGAGTTTGTTGCGCCACTTCTTCTTCCCAGCTACAACACTAGGAAGTGGTGACGGGCGGGCGGTTTGGGGGACTGTCTTTATGTAGAACTTTGACGTTCAAAAAGTGCTGGCACTCAGCCTAATTAGAATAAATGACTTTTGAATCAATCGCAGTTAATAATAATAATAATTTAATTCAGAACAAAATTCCATGTTAAATGATTTGTAAGACTTAAAAACTGTGTTAGTACCTTAAAACTACTTATTAACTTACCTTAAATTATATCGGACAACATTCGCACTATGCACCCTATTCCAGTGCCGCACAATAAGGCACTCCACCTTTTCTGGTATAGGGTTTAGAAGGCCATTGGGGCTGCCCCGCACACGACACATCAGAGAGGCCACTCTTTTGCGCACAATAGCCCTAAAGCCATCCTTAAAGTCAGCCTTAAAGTCAGGCAGAAAAATAATTACCCCATACTCCTTTAATTTACTGCACTTATGTTTAATACAGCTTAAAATTTAAATGCAGTTCGCATATAAAGTAAAAACGATAAACGGATGACATTTAAAACGTGAAAAGCGGGTAGAACGAAAAACTTGACTATTTAACATCCGATTAAGTTGAAATAAAAAGAGAGTCAGTTCGCCTCGGTCCGCAGTCACGTAAGCTTGTCGGGGTTTGCTTTTAGGGTTCTGTAGTAGTAATAATAAAACGCTAGTCATTTTCAAGCTATAAATGATAGTTGATATTTATTTTGGAAGTAGGTTAAACATAACACATGTACACGTCAATATTTTTGGGTAATTTTAAACTAGATGAGGCCGGTGTTTCCTAGCTGACTACTCTGAGAAAAGAAACACCGAAACAAACTCAGAGGTCAATGTCTCTTTTAAAGTCCATACAATCGTACTGGTCACACACTTATAGTCCACTTAAACTTAATTTAGCTAGAGTGAGCGATCGAAACGAGCGAACTTAGCTCCCGTCATGCCATTCATGTAAGGTTCCTTTAAACCCTGCAGAAAGAAATCCCCGCGTGACCGAAGTTAGATTGTTGAAATTGATTGTTATTTTAATTTAGAATTCCCAAAATTAAATATTTCCAATGTTTTCGTCACACGGTTACCCTATTCTATTAACGGGCTAAGCATCCAGCTAGCCCGTTAATTAAATGTTATATTAGTCAAATTGACGGGATGTCATTTAGGTCGTTGATTAAAAGGCGTCCTTCAATAAAAACCTAGCCAATCAAACGCCTGATTAAGCCAGTTGGCTGCGACATATAATTACATTGATAATTGTTAATGCAAAAATTAATACTTCGTTAAATCATTAAGATATTTTTTATAGAAAACACATTCAATGGTTCAAATCGGAATAAAAGGGTGTTTCAGCCATAAAGAGTTATGTTCTGTTTGCCATGGTTAATTAATGTAGGTATAAACATTTCATATTCTCTCAGCCTCTCTTCATAATGAGTTAATCCAAACCGTCCTCACTTGAAGGTAATAATGAATTCATAAAAGTAATTAACAATGTCATAATTAACTTTTGACTTTAATACGACTGAGCAATGACTGTATTTTTTTTTTTTTTTTTTTAGTTTATTAAAAATACTGGATTAAAGTATGATTCTAGGTAACAGTCGCCAGTATCCTTTAAGTTATACTTGCTTTATCTCGCGGCTTTACCCCGTGTCCTGTCTCACAAAAACCGTTTATTTACACCTCATAACAGGTACAGGCAAATCTATATCCATACTAATAAAGAGGAATGATTTGTATTTTTGTATGTAACGAATAAACTTAAAAACTACTGGACCGATTTGAAAAATTCTTTCAGCAATCGATAGCTACATTATCAGCGAGTAACATAGGCTATATTTTATCCCCGTAATCCCACGGGAACGGGAACTACGCGCTTGAAACCGCGTGATGTCCGTTAGTCATTTATAAAAACAAGTGCCATCCGTGTGAAACCAATTATTTGAACTATTAACAGTGAAAGAATTTTCATAAGCGTTCCAATACTTCCAGGTTTTATTAAGCAACAATTACTATTAACTGTATATAATATAAGTTTTGATTAAAAAAAAATAAAGAAAAAGTTAAAAAAATAAATTAATACGGAACCTTTACAAATATTTTGTCATTTTTCTTCCACCTCACAAATGGGGCATGCAAGAGTTACACGTTAAAATTCTAAATGAAGTCGAAATGTTGCCGACCCCTGCATACGAATAACTTATTTTTTTTTGCATTCCGTCGTTTTGCAGGCGACTGAATACCGATGGATGTGACTTAAAAAGTTAGGTAAAAGATTTGTACCTATAGTTTTTGCTTTTTTTGGGAAACATAAATAGAAAACCACTTGTTGGACTATTTAAAAAACAAAGCTCGGATCCGATTTTTTGTCTAAAATAAACAACGTACCTAGTTCTGTAAAATAACTAAAAGGTAACCTCTTTAAATTTTTTGAATACCTACGAGTACTATTATATCTAAAAACCGCTCACAATGTTGTTATTTTATTTCACGAATTTTTTTTTTATTAAAATTCAAATCATGCCTGACCTTCGAAGGGTTAAAAGAAAATACATAATTAAATTTGAAACAGTCCAGTTCTAAGTTAATTAACAAAAAAATGTTGGCAAGTATTATATCGAGTTAAAAGCGACCTTTTTTATACAAATACTTTATTAGTCTTCCTTTCTAATTAGTCTGAACTATACTTCTGGACACATCTATTGGCCCACCTTGTATTTTCAGTTTCGTTTGGTCCTAGCTAAAATTTTATATTAGGTCGAGCAAAAAGTTTTTATGCAGTTTTGAACCTGGCACATTCACAATTTCATTCAATAGTCTTTTTTTGAATTTCGAACACAGAATTTAAAGAAACAAAAGACAATTTGGAGCCTGTTTGTTGATATCAAACAATCGAATACTAAGAAAACTTGGTTTTATTGGTTTACTTGGATTTAATTCTTGAAAAAGTGATTGATATCTTTGGTTTTGCAACAAACATTACTTATTCTTAACATTAAGGTGAGGTTCTATCAATAATCTATGGATACTTCACCTGAAGTCGCCGCCCAAGCTGTGGCACTTATTCAGGCCGGACACAGCCAAAGAAACGTGAGTGCTCAACTTAATTTAAGTCGATCTGCGGTCCGAAATGTTTATCGGAGGTACCTAGAGACTGGCGGCTTTGTTCGTCGCCAAGGAAGGCCACGATCTCGGGTCACAACTGAAAGGCAGGATCGATTCATCGTGACGACCAGCTTGAGAAATCGTCACCTTACCTCCATTGAGATACAAAACCAACTTCGCGACTTCCACGGAGTATCTGTGAGCGCTCGAACTGTTCGGAGAAGGTTAAAAGAACGCGATATGGTACCACACAAGCCAGCTAATGGGCCCAAACTAACGCGAGCCCACCGAACAGCGCGCCTTCATTTCGCACGCAGTCATTTAAATTGGACACAGCAAGATTGGAGCCGTGTACTCTTTTCTGATGAGTCTAAAATTGTGTTACATGGCAATGATGGAAGGAAGAAGGTCTACCGACGTAAGGGAGAGCGTTTCGCACAATGCTGCTTTGAAGAGAGGGTTGCTTATGGCGGTGGCTCATGGACTGTCTGGGGCGGTATATCCGCGAGCGGCAAAACTCAACTTGAGGTTGTTACAGGACCACGGCTGCCAACATTAAATGCTGAAAGGTACATTCGTGAGTGCTTAGAACCTCACGTGATACCATACGCGGACTATGTGGGCCCAAATTTCCTTTTTATGCATGATAATGCAAGAGCCCATGCGGCCGGCATCGTCAGGGAATATCTTCGGGATGTGAACATCACAGTTATGGACTGGCCAGCCAGAAGCCCAGACATGAACCCCATTGAGCACATGTGGGACGAGCTAAAAAGACGTGTTAGGGCTCGTCAGCCAGTTGCCCAGACGATGCAGGAGTTGAAAACTGCCATAGAAGAGGAATGGGAGATGATCCCTCAAAATTGCATAGAGCGGTTGATAAACTCTATGCCTAATCGTATGAGAGCTGTGGTAGATGCCCATGGAGGCAACACGCGTTATTAAATTAAACCTTTATTTGATAAAACATGTTTTTTATTCAAAAATCAATTGCCTTTAACAAGGCGCATATCCGACTTGTTAGGCGTAGCTCCATGTCGTATGGTATTCTGAATTCAAATTTAAAACAATACGATCGAAAAAGATGGTAAAATGTATCAGGTTTAAAACTGCATCAACAGTTTTTGTTCAATCTAGCAATCATATTTCGGTAGGGGCCATCGAAACCTAAACTCTAAGGTGGGCCAATAGATCTGTCCAGAAGTGTATATACTATATTGTTAATTTATCTACATATATATATAAATTAATCCCTATTTCCCTTGGTGACGGCATCACGCGTGAACGGCTGGACCAATTTCGCTAATTCTATTTTTGTTGCGTTGGTTTTGTCAGGAAAATTACAATCCGGGCGAAGCCGGGGCGGGCCACTAGTTTTTAATAAAAGGGCACTATCAGAATACAGCCTTGACAGAAGATAGATGAAAAATTCTAAACTTCAGATAGTATCACAGCTTACTATACCATAAAGCGAAAACATCACAACCAACAGTACAAAGATCTGAGTAAAGCGATACATATATTACAGACAGCGAGCCATTTCCCCTCAAAGCGCTGGAACGCTGGAGTGCAAAGTACCCCTCGCGGTAAGCGCTGGATTGTCTCAGCCTTTGTCAGGCAATCGGATGCACGCGGATGAGGCAGACGTTGGGCTATACAGTCGTTTTTGTTTTGTTTTTTACTTGGAAAAGGAATCGTGATGCTGGATGCAATAGCTTAAGAGTACGGGCTTTGTATGATGGGGATCTTATAGGAAAATTATTTATTTAGTAGTTTTTGTACATATATTTAAACAGACAAAACGAACGGAGCAGGGACATTCTTATAGAGGTGGTGGTGGAGATGGATTAATTAATTATGATATTCTTCAAGCACCTTCCCTGTACGCTCGTTCTTAGAGTTCAGCACCCATCGATGTTGCGGATTTTGTTCGAAAGAGTCACCGCGGCTCTGGAACGCAAAGGGCTTTAGAAGGAACACGGATGGGTTTTAGTCAGTAAAGTCTGACACGCCCTTCCGCTCCACCCAGAGCGGAAGAAGTCATTTGATGATTTCCAATCCTTAAAAAAAGCACCCATCGCTTTCCATAAGGCGATATCTAAGGTCTAATGACCAATTAAAAATAGGTTTTTCATTTCTCCATGCAGATTTTAAGTGAAGCGCGTGCCGCTTCCATTGGTTCAATCAAGAAGCCTTCATTCATTATTTTTTCGCTTATTGCTAATATACTCATATATCACCTGAAAATACTGGAGGTACTGAAAATAATGGAAGTAGAAACAATGCAAATTGCGACCAATATTAAGTTTATTTCGCAAATTGTAGTTAAAGGTTAACCAGCGATTCGTATTGCGTCGCCAGTCACGCTACGTTAAACATGAAACCATAAAAGCGGGTTCGAAACCCATGCGTAGCATTTCTGGAAAGTTATCATTGTTAGGCCATAAAGTGAGCGTGCTGTTCTGGAAAAACCTTATATTTATTATTTACTAGCTGGCGCGCGCGGCACCGCCCGCGTGAGTGAGAGAAAATTATCCCAAAGGAACATACTCCCGGGATAAAAATTATTCTATGTGTTATTCTAGACTATAATCTGCCACTGTGCCAAATTTCATCATAATCCATTCAGTAGTTTTTGCGTGAAAGAGTAACAAACATCCATCCATCCTTACAAATTTTCGCGTTTATAATATTAGTAGGATGGTTTTGTTTCTGTGAAAGGCCCGGCTGCTTACATATAATCACGTTCACTCATATTTGAACGTGAATAAATGTAAACAGCCGGGCTATTCTGTAAAAATGTCACCGTAAAACATCGGTGGAGTGAGCTTAAAATGACCTGACATTCCACCTTGTTTGGTCGGATTGACAGTTCACTGCTCCTAAGTTTCCACGGTGGGATTGTTATAGAATATGACCACAGGTTTTGAGAAAAAAATCTTGTGTCTACATTGCTTCCAATTTTTGAAAATGTACGTCTGGGGTGACAGAGTAGCCCCCCAGACGTACAATTTACGTACCACTAAGAAATGACAACACGATTTGACAGTTACTGTCAAAACGTGTTGTCATTCATTCTTAGTTCGGGTTCGGAACTAATCGTAAGTGGTACGGAGTAGAATACGTCCACAACTAAGCCCGAAACTGCGGACTTCGGGTTTAGAGAGTAGTTTTGAGAAAACGACCGATCATCAGTTAACACGTCCCAGCGGTATATTACATCCAATACCTTATATTTTTAGCAGGACACTTAAGTCTACCTCAGGAAAGAAGCCTCGCTCGTTACATTACGTACGACAATGATCTCAGCTTATCAGTCTGTTCTATGTCATGCCAGTATGAAAAAAGAAAAAATATCGTTTCCCGCTACCGCCTCCGCCTATGCAAACCCGCTGACTTTACAGCCCCAAACAAAAAGGGTTGTTGCCAGCAAACGCCACAAGACGCGATATATTGAAATAGCTTGCATCGCGATACAAAACTACCGTACATTGGCGTTTGTATGAATGCGTGGGTTCCGTATTGAAGGTAGAAAAACGTTTGTTGATTTTTTTATCAAGTTATTTTTTACTGGAAGGTTTTTGAAAGTCAAAATGTCATGAGGAAAGTTTTGATAGGTTTAACTGCGAGAAGCCACTCATAAAAAAAAACAACGGATTGCACTCCGGGAGTGCCGGCAGAAGTGAAAAATTGAACATTAACGTTGTGCATTTTTGATATTTTGGAATGGTTAGGGAATAATTTCGCATGAATTGCATATGCATGCATTGAGGCATACATCTTCACCGTGCGGGAAAAAGAGAGGGCATATTACTTCCTGTCCTACGCCGCGCCGGCGGTCTACTCTCCCTCCGTCTTCGATCTGGTCACGTGTCCTGACGCGAGTTTAACATTTTTCACCCATCCCAAAAAGTGCACAACGCCGCTAAAGAAGTTTTCACTTCAAAAAAAAGTATAGGTAATAATATCAAGTATTTAGAAGCTACAAGTATCCGGCGGTTTCCGGCAGAATAAACTGATTTTCTTTCTTTTCCCTGTCGATTTGCATTACGCATTACGCATGTTATATACCTTTTAATTAAACTGTTATCTTTCTGTTTTCAGCCCGAAAGATTGAACGTGTTCAAAAATGACCAGGATAGCTGGGACTACACACGTAAGTTGTATTTTCATTGTTATTTTTGGTGTCAGTTCATACTATGATTCTGATATCGCGTAAAGAAAGAAAGAAAGAAAAATAATTTATTTGGTACAGCATAAGGCACAAACACAAAAGCTCGGTAACACGTAAAATGAATAAAAATAACAAAAAAGTTTCAAAAACAGCACAAACAAAAAAAGATAACAATAAAGTTGCGTGCCTCATGACTGCATCAAAACAGGCTCAGTTCAGCATGAATGCCAGACAACTAGTGCCTGACGCTGGTTTTCAACTGACCTGTGTTGTGACGCAACGGACGCAAAGCCGCTTTGTTGTGATTTTTACAAACAAATAAATAAAAAGAAATAAAAATAAATAACGGTAGTAAAAAAAAGACGTCTTGATGCGAAACGATCGCGTCGTCGCGCCGACAGAGGGCGCTTACTGGTTTTGCCGAACAAATTAACGCGATGATCGCGTTTTCGTGCGATTATCACTTTTATTCAGACGACGCCGACGCCTATGTGGTCACAAAATAAGGCATGATTCCCAGGTCAGGATCCGGAAAGAAATTATGGACGCGTCTCAAATGAAACTCATAAACTGAGCTTAAGCGTTATTAGAGAATCGATGCTTGCTCAGTGGTTAAATATAGAAAAGCGATATCCGAACCATAGTGTGAAATTATACCTATTTCTGCGTACCTGCCATATTTTTAACCTTAAGGTGAAAGCGCCAGCTTAGGCCGCGAAATTCAAATTTTCTTATGTTTTTTGCATTTTGCAGGTCAGTGTCAGGTTGTATGTTGATAAAAATACGATTGGCGACCGTAACATATATGGCTTTACTGAGTTTTAATAATTAAAATCATCAATACAGGTTGTATCATTCATGTAACTCGATTGAATGACTGTTGAAATAACCATTCAATCGAGTTAAATGAACTTGAGGGTTTTATTGATGATTTTAATGATTATAATTCTGTAAATAAATACGTGTTACGATCGCGAATCATATTTTGTTCAACATACAACCTGGCACTGACTTGCATATTGCAAAAAAAACATAAGAAAATTTGTATTTCACGGGCTACCCTGGCGCTTCCACCTTAATGTAAAATTCTAGCAGGACATACAGCACAACTAAATAACCATAAGGCTATAATGTGGAGCAATATTTACGGAAGACATGTCTATTGTGCTAAATGGCTGACAATGCGTTTAATTATAGATAAAACTATTATTATTCAAAGCCTAGGTTCATCGAGTTTGACATATAAACACCCCGCGTGTTTTCAACGTAAAAAAACTTCTAAGCCACTCTGGAAAAAGCCATTCCGTGGAAAACTTACCACAAAAGCACGATAGGCATGTCAACCACTCCCGACACCATATTGCGAGCCAAAAATAAAACAATGGACACATGTTCATGGACACATCACATCTTGAACATCCCATTACATCCGAATCTCAGTTATTATAACTAGGTATTTTGCCAAAAGCTCTGCACAATAGTCTGGATGAGCTATGGAGTTGTATGGAGACAAGAGATACGCGACTGGAAAAAAATAGAACAAATTCTTAGCAAAACTGTTTTCGCAGTGTCGCGTAGCGCCTGTCTGTGGGAGCATTAAGACTTCGTCCTATTACATCCTCGCTTTAATTTGTTCGGCAAACCCGAAATCGTCCTCTTGCCAACAGAGGGCTCCTTCCAGTTTTTCCGAACAAATGATCGCGTCGATCGCGTATTCGCGCGATGATCGCGCGATGTATTAGGACGAAGTCTTACGCATTCTGTCGTCCGTGCGTTGCGTTGCCTCTTGTGTGTTTTATATTTATGTATAATTCGGCAGTAAATTATTAATTGATAATAGTATTTTAAAATAAGTGCCTAGGTTGATAAATTGGTGTGAATATTTACATTTAATTAGATATGTAAGACTGTTTATAGCATGTGAGCTTCTTGTTGCATGAAAATCTATGTCAATGTTTTTACTATAAAACTAGTTAAGTATCAAATACCCACAAAAATAATTTATTATAACTTCATTCAGTTTTTATATATACTAGAAATCTGTGCTTTAAATATTATCATGTAAATTGTAAAGTATCACTTTTCACTTTAAACCACCAGAGCTTGGCCCTTCCCAGCACCAAGACTAAAAAGACCCATTCAGACATTTTAGACATTCATTTTTATTTCACGATCAAAAATAATTTTCCAACCGTGAAAATCTATTGCTCCATTAAAATGGGAGTCTGTTTCATTTAAATATTAAAGGAAACCAACTCAAAATTCTCACAAAGGGCGGTTAGCACGTCTAAAAGGCGCCTTTTCATATGCAAAAGAACCGGATTTATCCGGTTAGCGCCAGTTCTGAGTAACAACAAGTAACCGTCTCGAATAGCAAGACGGCATTTTTGAATTTAAAGTTTTTTTTATTACAAAAGGCGGCAGCTTGGTTCGTTGTTGCGTTCTTAATTTAAATTTGACGTTTCTGCGAAGTTTTTTTTTAATTTCTTATGGTGATTTGACAGTTTGGAAATGAAGGGAAAGGGTTTGCCAACAGATGGTGTATGTAAAATTGAGAGGAACGGATTTTATGAGTTTTTGAAACAAAGGAATCAAACTTTCTTGGAATTCCAAAGAAGATTGTTGATTCCAATGAAGATTACCATAGGTTAATATTTGGGTACTGCTAGAATTAATTACCATATGGGAATGAATTTACCCCGAATCACATTTGGATCACGCTTGACATTTTTCGTTAGGTACCTACCTACTTTAAATAATACGTCTGTCTAAAATTAAATAAAACAACCCATAAACACCACTATAAAATTAATAAGAAGTCGTAAGCCCTAAGTACACACTACAATACGGTACTTTGCATGCCAGTGTACCATTAAAAATTCACTATGGCATTGGTGTATATCGGCATTGGTGTATATCACTATGGCATTGGAGTATGTCACTGGCATGCAAGCTAAGAGGCTCCTTGCAAGCTCTTATCGTCACACATCTATGGATTTATGACACCCCCCACCTCGTTAGCGCCAAACCATTAATACACGATACTATCGGAAATGAAGTGCGGTTAGAATCAGCCTTAGTTGTGATGAATATTGCTAATGATTCATTTATATGCTGTCGAAAGGAGAAATGGATTTGGAATATGGAGTGACTTGTAAACTGAGTGAACTAGAAGATAATGAAGAGCTTTGACTGAATTTATTATTCACGAGCTTTTGCGAGGGTCTAGCGTGTAGTCCTGGCATCGATTCCCAGGTCGGTCATTAGGCTTTTCCAATAGGAATTTCTCAGTGACAGCCCGGAATTTGGAAGTTGGGTGTGACACCCCCGTTCCTCGGAGAGAACGGTAAGCCGTTGGTCCTGCGTCAGATCTCTCTCCGGTCGTGTCGGGGTGCCGTCCCATCGGAATATGAGAGTGATGGAAGAGGGAGTGCACCTGTGTTTGCGCACACACTTGTGCCCTGTAATATGTCCCGCGTCGATGGCTAGTCTCGGTTGAGATTGGCCGCCATGGCCGAAATCCGTCAGGAGGGCTATATATCCTTTGTCCTATTTCAGGATATGGTCTACCCGTGTGCCAAATTTACCCAAATCCGTTCAGGTTTTAAGACGCGAAAAGATAACAAAAAGACAGACAGACTTCCTTCCACATTCGTAATAATACTAGCTATGACCCGCGGCTTTGCTTGCGCTAAATAAGCCTATCACCATCTTTAGGGCCCTATTTATGTATATCTGTACCAAAATTCATCAAAATCCGTTCGGCGTTTTAGACTTGAAAACAAATAAACACTGTATTAGTTAAGATAACATTCGTTTAGAAGAATTGTTTCTATGTACATGACCTAAAATTCTTTGATTAGTATTGTTGACACATATTTACAGAGAGACTGTCATTGCTTATCACTAACTTGACAAACTATTTAACCTACGTCAAAAAATAAATGAGCAATAACGTACCCACAATGAATTTCCTTTCTTAACGAGAAGAGCATGTCTTAGGAAATTGCTATCGCCGCGTCGTTTAGTGAAAGTCGCCCGCAGCGACCTCTGTGACACGACACAGGTAGCAATGAGTATTTGTGCAGAAGGACCACTGCTAGCTCGCTAGTTTTTATCGAAGTGAAAACTTCTTTTAGCGCGGTACGCATATTTTTAGATGAGATAAAATCTCTGGACTCGCGGCACCGTTACGAGACGCTTAATTGAATTTTTGAATAGAGAATTTGATTTTACTATGTCCAATCAACGCAATATTAGCACAACGAGATATAAAAGTAGGTACAATTGATGCGGTATTCACGTGATATTTAAATAACTTCGAATCAAAATTGTTTATTTCCTATTTTAGTTACCATGAACCTTTAGTTTATATTTTAGATTGTAATAATTTTAATGATGATGATACTAGAGTTGTCGAAATTGTTTACGATGATTTATAAAATAATATTAAATGTATTTTAAAGTTTCTAATAATTAATAAAATACAATTCATAAATTAAATGCAGTTCATAACCCAATAACCCTAGTACCCATCTAAAAAATGTCTAACGCGCCAAAATAAGTTTTCACTTCTGTCGGCACTCCCGGAGTGCAACCCGTAATTTTTTATTTATTTATTGGGATCTCCAACAAAGGATACACAACAACATAAGCCTCAGTGATACAGGTGGTTCATTTACGTGTGCTCCTTCAGTTATAGAAGACCACAGCATACACATATAACTAGGTTTACAAAACAGAATAATATTACATAGACGGAATTAAATTAAAAATAGGATAAGATTCCAGATCCATTACATTAAAACAAATAAAAAAATACAGTAAATGAATTTTTTAAATAAAATTCCAGAAAATTAAATTAAAATGCTTCATTGAATTACACTATTGTGTCATGTCAAATTTTAAATAAAATTTAAACTGAGATGGTAACAAAGCCAAGTTACTCGTATAAAAATTAAAAATATAAGAAAAAGTAAATACTTCATTATTTCGCTGCGGCCAAGGTCTTTTTGTATTTTTGAATCGGGATCCTGCTGATTCGCTTCCGCGGCTTCTGTATCCCGGAAAAAGCACAGTTCCTGTGGCTTTTCCGGGATACATAGTAAGTTAAGGCACTGTAAGCGAGTGTGCAGCTTTCAATCAATGAATTATAAATTAATATTCATTGTAGCACCAGTACTTCCAGAGTTTTTTTTGTTTTTTTTTGTCTTTATTTTTTAGGGACTTTTATTCTTATAAGGCATGTCAGCCCCATCATAACCTAACCTAGGTTTAATCAACATTACAAACTAATTACATGCAAGATTCAGCGTACTACAAAAATTCCAGAGATTTGTTAGTCTATATTTTAATTAATTATTACTGTTTAGTTGTAAGTTAGTGATAGCGTGACGGTTGACAGGACAGAATGGAAGAAAAAAAAGTGTTGCGCCGACCCCAAGTAACATGGGATAAGGGCAGGAAGACGATGATTACTGTTTAGTTGTTAATTTATTTTACTGTTTTGTTTGTCTTGTGCGAGTCCCAAATAAACATTTTTCTTTTAGATTTAACCCTGCAGGCCGCACAAATAGAACCCGGAATCGCGAAAAAAATGACCGCTCAGTATATTTTGTAGTTATACGCAAATAAATGTATGAGGGAGTCGATTTTTCTTTCGCGATTTCAGTGTTGGTCCCGTAGTAAAAGTTGTCCATAATGGTGAGTACAATGACCCCTTTTTAGGTAGTTCGTTTGTTCTAATAATATAATAATAATAATATTTTGGGACAACTCACACACGGTCATCCGATCCCAAACTAGGCAGAACCTGTGCTATGGCAACCAGACAACTGATAAACATACTTATATATTTCTAAATACATACATATTATAGACAAATTACACCCAGACACAGAACAAATGATCATGCTCATCACACAAAGATTTGTCCTGGGTGGGAATCAAACCCACAACCTCCGGTTTAGCAGTCAGGGTCACTAACCACTCGACCAACAGGCCAGTCTAAAGTCTAAGTCTGTTCTGTTACAACTTATATATTAAATAAAAATAAAATACTAGGTCAAGCACGTGAAAAGTTCCAAAGTATATGCATACAACCCTAATCTCTTCAAAATTAGAGTGAACAGGCTTCTTCTGGGTAAGCTCGCTCCATCGTCGACTTTGTCTATGTCATCTATGACCTAGACTAGAGTCAAGAGCAAACCCATATTAAATAAATAAATAAATAAAGGCTGGTCGTAAAGAATACTATCGATAAACTTATCTTCTCTTTAGCTTTTCAATAACTTTCCAGATCTTAAAGTGGGTCTTCTGCACTATCTTACTATGCGCATTTATTATCTTAAGAAACGTGAGGACTGGCTGCTTAGCGTCGGATGCTAAGTAGAGAAAGGCTGGCGGCGGTGAACAGATTATTCAGATTAGCGGTGTGGGTAAATATTTTAGTTTAGGTGCCCTACTATGGCGTGCTAATGCCATCCAATTCCATCATCTGCCTGGCCTTCTCCCAACCATATTGGGGTCGGCTACCAGTTAAACCGGATTCAGCTGAATACTAGTCATTTACGTGGAGCGGCTGCCTACCAGACCTCCACAACCCATTAACTGGGTGATACGGATACTCCTAGGCAAGACTGGTGTCAGATTTACTGGCTTCTAGCAATCCGTAACGACTGCCAACGATCTACAAATGACAGCCGGGACCAACAGCTTAACGTACTTTCCGAGGCGTGGAGGAAATTCGGTATGTTAAGATGGTCACCCATCCACAGACCAACCTTGGCATATTATATTTGGAACTCGGTATTTTGTAGTATGCGGACAGGTTTTTTTAAGTCTTTTTAGGGTGTTTTAGGGGTAAAGGGTAAAACGGGACCCTATTACTGAGACTCGGCTGTCCGTCCATCGGTCACCAGGCTGGATCTCATGAACCGTGATAGTTAGTTGACACTTGAAATTTTCACAGATGATGTATTGCAATATGTAATTGCCGCTATAACAACAAAAACTAAAAAACAGAATAAAATAAATATTTAAGCTCCCATACAACAAACGTGATTTTTTTGCCGTTTTTATAGATAATGGTAAGGAACCATTCGTGCGCGAGTCCGACTCGCACTTGGCCGGTTTTTTTTTTTTTTGCTATTGTTTCTTTACTCTATATCAAATACACAGAACATCACCCGTAAATATGATCAGGCAATTCTGAAACACCCTGTATTACGAAGAGGTTAATTTGGTTTTACTGGTTATATCTGAATGTACTGATCCGATTACGAAAATTAACATTTTTTCACTCAAAGAAAAACTACACAGTCGCTGAGTGTTCTTATTATACAGGGAAATTCACGGTTCCTATGGACACTGGACGGAACATCTCAAAAAAGCAAGTGACAAATTAGATGGTACTTGTTTTTAATCCTCAGAAACATATTTTTAACCGACTTCAAAAAAGGAGGAGGTTCTTAATTAGAATGGAATAGAAAACTTTTATTTGACATAGACAACTCAACAGCAACAAACATATAGTAAAAAATTAAAACAATAATATAGGTAACAAAACAATGATACAGTAAAGCTGTGCTGAGCGTGCCTATACCGAAAGGGTTACCATCTCGGCATATGCTGGGTGTCAGACACCCAGAGCTGGTTTTCAGTTGGCACCCGGCAGTAAATTCGGTTGTTTGTTTTTTTTTGTTTGTCACCTCATAACTCCGTCATTTATGAACCGATTTGATTCCTGTGACTTTTCAGTGGCGTTGTTAGGTAGGGGTACCACAAAAAATGAAAAATAAAAAACTTTTTTACAAAAAAATACAACCGACTTCCGAAATTTGATTTATTTTATACCTTGTTGTGTTTTTTAAATTTGGATAGCGGTTGTATTTTTTTTAAGTATTTTTCAGCACCTTATGGATTAAGGTCCGTCCACTGCGAAACATCGCTGATATATCTGGATAAACCTTTATATATCTTTCTTTTACTCGAGCAATACTTCCTACACTTCATTACCAAAATATCCCCTTCGAATCCAATTAAAATCTCCAACAATAATAACTATCTCACAAAAGCAAGAATTCTTTCTCAAAGTTGAAAAACAAGTTAATTAATCATGGTTCTTTGTAATGCAGAAAATCGTTCGCAAATACTTCCCTTTCGCTATTAATCATCGGGATGGACTCAAAACTTAATAGCTGGAGTGTTCGTAATGAGTTAAATGCATTAAGTGCAAAAAGGAATTAAGATGGAACTGTTATTGAGGAATGAGTTCAGTTTTAAAAATTGTGGGTTCGGAAACTAGTGGGGTTATTTTCAGCGGTTATTGGTATTTACAAATTATATTTATTTATTTAAACTTAATGTACAACAGTGGATGTACCACTATTGTACATTAAGTTTAGTGCAAAAAGGAATTAAGATGGAACTGTCATTAAGGAATGAGTTTGGTTTTAAAAATTGTGGGTTCGGAAACTAGTGGGGTGATGATTTTCAGTGGTTATTGGTACTTACAAATAATAATTATTAATTTAAACTTAATGTACAATAGTGGTACATGGGCGGACTTAATGCATAAAGGCATTCTCTACCAGTAAACCTTTGGGTTAAAAAGACTACACTATGGTAGGTTTACAATAAATAAAAATAAAATTTAAAATAGAATTTTGTTTCGGAAAGAATACACAAATAGTATATATTATACTAATAAAATAAATACATAATATAAATGCTAAAATAATAAAATTATAAATATGATACATAATCTTACTGATTAAGAGAATTCATAATAATCATGACGAAGAACAACTAAGAATGACAAGCTTTTAAGTAGTGTGAACAGGCTTCTTCTGGGTAAGCTCGCTCCATCGTCGACTTTGTCTCTGTCATCTTTGACCTATACTAGAGTCAAGAGCAAACAAATATTAAATAAAAATAAAAAAAATAAGTTTTTTCGGATTTTTCGCTTAAAGGAAAATTTAGACTCCGCATTCTTGATGTCAAGGGGTAGCATATTCCAGAGTTTAATGGTAGAAATAGCGAAAGAATTAGATAAAAACCCGGTGCGGTGAGAAGGGATATGAGGAAGTAAGTTTTTTGGCTAACATTTTATAAATAGATATAATAGATCCTACCTTGTTGCTATTCCACCAATTCGCACTAAACGTTTCCAAACGTCTTTTATAATGCGCACAGAAAAAGAGTGGAACTCTCTGTCTGCGTCTGTGTTTCCGAACGATACAACCCTAATCTCTTCAAAATTAGAATCTCTGGCATTTTGGAGTCTTAAAGCTGTACCTTTTTTTTTTTTGATGTCGGTTGGAAATCCTCATGGAAATCCTCTGTCAGAGGGGTCAAAGGGGGGTCAAAGGGGTCTGTCAGACTCTTACTGACTAAAACCACCCCGGTGTTCCATCTTCCATCTACGCCGGGGATCGCGGGAACGTATGCGACTTCCGCAATGTATGCGACTTCCGCAATAGTCCCAACTTGACAACAAATTGACCACAAAATAGTTTTGCTCAACTTCATAACTATTCCAGAAAACTGGCTTTGAAACTAAAACGTATTCAAATGTATGTACTCTAGATCTGAAAAACCCGATAGCTTCTTATTCAGGCTGAAAATAGAATCTAAAATCACAATTTCTACCACCCAATCAGAATGCCAACTTTTTCAATCAACCCATTGAAAACTTTCACCCTAATACATAAAACAGGAGGCTTTTAACTCTTCGCTAGTATGCGGAACCCTAAAAATCTGAATGGGGAGGTGCCAAATGTTGATGCATTTTGCATAAATTCTCACTCGGCGTGAATTTTAAATCACTTATCGGACTGCTGGTTCCCTTCGGACTGTGGTAATCGCATTTTTTGCCATTGATTAATGGAATTTTTGAATGGATGGAATTTGGAACGGATTGGACGTGTTTTTTTGTTAGGAATTGGATTCACTGGAGAAGAAATTAGTACAGGTACCTTTGTTTCTGAATTAGATGGACGTACCTTCAAAAGTCTCTCTTAATTTGGAATCTTCTTGATAAGCAGCGCTTGCCGTAATCGGTCCTTAGATGAGTGACCATCTATTACAAATCGAGAATCCTCCGTGCCTTTGGAAGCACGTAAAGCCGTTGGTACCTTCTATCATTTGTAGATCTTTGTCAGTCGTGAGTCAGAAGTCAGTAAATTTGACACCAGTCTTGCCAGGGTATCGTATAGGGTAGGTACCCAGATATTGGGTAGTGGAGTTCAGATATGATAGACTAGACTAAAATCTGATGGGGCAGAAAAGTTCTGGAGTGGTGACCGCGTACCGGAAGACGTAGGGTTGGAAGATCCCCCACAAGGGGGACTGATGACCTGGTGAGGCGCGGGTAGCCGATGGGTGCGAGACGCCCAAGACCGGTTGTTGTGGCGACACGCGCGGAGGGGCCTATGTCCAGCAGTGGACGTCTTTCGGCTGATATGAAACTAAACCGATCCCATCACAATCTGGAAAAGGCTAGGCAGATTGATTGTGCGTATTTCAACTCCACCATAACTAATGATAAATGATTTTTATTTTGCAAATAGGTTACAAGTAACTCTTTTGCACGTCAAATTTTATTTTTCGGTTATAATCTAGATGATAATTATTTTGAGAAGAAAAACCGAAAAAAACTCAGTGGTCATAGTCTATTGAAGTCAATACTATGGTCAAACACATTTAAAGACTATGTAGGTTAACGTCTGAGGTGGCCTTTTGAGGAAAGCACCACGCAGATTTGAGTGGAAGTGCACAGTGCAAGCATTTATCAGTAAACTGACTAACCCTACTTCCAAACCACAAATTAAATCTACTCTCACTTGCATCCTTCAAACAATTCTAACTAAATGAAATACAACAATTCCAAGAAGTCTCCTTGGGATTCACATATAGAGCTGCTACATCTAATTCCCACCCGAGTTCGTTTCGTACAAAAGGAATCGTGTTAGCTCGGAATTGCGTTAGGAACGAAGTGTGCAATGATTTTATTGTGTTTAGCTGAGAAGCTATCGATAGCGTTATGTGTATGGAGATTCTTAATTTTGTTAAGTCTTGCTGCAGTATTGAGGGAAATGTGTGAGTATTTTAATTCTGAATTTATAAATATTTTGATGGGAATAAGTGCTAAATTTTGGCATGATTCTAAATGAACCTGTGCATTGTGCAGATGGTGCAGGTATTCATTTTCGGGATAGTTGTTTGTTGTTTTTATGCCCAGCACTACGATTTCTCCTGTATAATCACAAACATAAATGGCCAGACCCGGAACAACTGTCTGTAGGCCAATCGCCCAGCCACTGCGCCAACCGTGCTGTAAAATTATTACTATTTCTAATTTTAAGGACTAAACTAACCAGATTGAACACATTCCCATAACACTACCTTATTGCTATTTTATTCCATAACTGCTTTTGCTATTGGAAAGAAGTAGCGCAAAATCTAGCAAAGGTTGCCTGCTTGTCGGTATTCTACGGATTGTATTTCGGGGAGTGTGCCCAAGAACTCCACGACGTCATCCCACCGGCCCCCTTCTACCATCGGACATCTAGACGCACTGCAATCCCTACCTTTACACTAAACGTTTCCAAACGTCTTATAATGCGCACAGCAAAAGGAGTGGAACTCTCTGCCTGCGTCTGTGTTTCCGAATGCATACAACCCTAATCTCTTCAAAGTTAGAGTGAACAGGCTTTTTCTGGGTAAGCTCGCTCCATCTTCGACTTTGTCTCTGTCATCTCTGACCTAGACTAGAGTCAAGAGCAAACCCATCTTAAATTAAAAAATTGACAGTTTGTGAAAGTAATAAATAACTGTCTCTGTACCTAAATATACCTATTAATATGTTCCTAAAATCCAAATAGGTACAAATAGAAACGCGAAAGCCGTTACTACTCCGAAAATCAATACCATCTCAATTAAGACCAGCAAATTCATCAATTGAAATAGCTTTTAAAAATCCCAAGTTTTAATGTACTTCTATTAAAACGACAACTTTGGCAATTTCAGCATCAAACGAAAAGTTCTTGAAAAGAATTTCGACTTTTCTGAAGAAGATTTTATATTATGGGAATGAAAAGTTATTATCGATGCAATAAAATCCTCTTGAAGGCAATATACCTGGCTGGATATAATACCTGGCTTCGTTGTTGAAACTGTTTTTGTTTGGGCGGTTCTACGTACTGGATATGTCACCGGAAAATACGGAATACGTTTCCAAACGTCTTTTATAATGCGCACAGCAAAGGAGTGGAACTCTGCCTGCGTCTGTGTTTCCGAACGCATACAACCCTAATCTCTTCAAAGTTAGAGTGGCTTCTTCTGGGTAAGCTCGCTTCATCGTCGACTTTGTCTCTGTCATCTATGACCTAGACTAGAGTCAAGAGCAAACCCATATTAATTTAAAAAAAAAAGAAAAAGATAAACGGTTTATAAGATATTTATGTTACCACCAAATATACCTTATCACTCGGAAAGTTACCTTAAACTCTGCAAGAAATATCAGAAATATCATATACTACCTCTAGCCGGCTGTCGCGAGATTTCTGACTGTGTTCTGTTGTTGAAAATCCTACTAATATTATAAACGAGAAAGTTTGTAAGTATGGATGGATGGATGGATGTTTGTTACTCTTTCACACAAAAACCACTGAATGGATTTTGATGAAATTTGGCACAGTGGTAGATTATAGTCTGGAATAACACATAGGATACTTTTTATCCCGGGAATATGTTCCCTTGGGATAATTTTCAACAAATCAAATCAATTTTCAACTAGTCTTTAATAATCATATTAATTGCTCCGATATTTTGTCAAAATAAGGAAATCGAAACAATTATTCCACCTCTATGTGTATCATTTGCTTCAACAAAATTGTAGGACGAACTCGTACATTGTGCGTGCAAGCAGAATTTCAAACAAGCTTTGTAAACAGCACGATTTAGATCCGTTCACAACTAGTGTGTCCTCAGCCAGGAAGTGCTTAAGCCGAAACTTTTTCTTATAAGTTGTTAAACTTTGATGTAATGATTGTTATGCAGTGCGAGCAACATTGTAGTATAAGTAATAGTTAGTCAGTAACTTGATGTGAATGTCCATAGAACTTACTTCTTATCTTTAAAAAAAAAAATAAAGATTATAAAATAACTTGAGAGATTGTAAACGCTTGATAAAGTGTTAACTGAACATTACTTTTTACAAAATATAGTTAGAAAGAACTCGTTATGAACTCTCATTGTATTTTTTTTAATTTAAAAAGCCGATTGTAATGTAACTTTTAATTTAAAAGGAAAGTTTTTATGATTTTCCATTTGTTTTGAGTAAAATAAAGATATTAAATCAAAATAACCACTGCTATAATTTCATTAAGTTTGTTATAGTTGTTTTAACAAAAATTTTCAATCCCGGGAAGCCGGGATTACTTATTTATTCAGAAAGGAATGTCCATATTATTCTTTTACGGGAAGAAGTTTAGGTATATAAGCGCCCGATTATCCTATCACTGGTAATGAGATAGCTATTTGGCTGGTTTCAAACATTCTATTTTGCGTTTATTGACAGAGTTAAAATGTTCATCACAACTTTTATTTTTGTTAGTCTTGCGTTTTTCGACGATAGAGCACGCTTACCTAAACTTAACTAAAAATGACCCAGGTTGAAGCGACCACGAGATCTTGTGCGTCATTAGAATAAAGATATCAATATCCTCCTTTTGAATCCTCAAGACTTATCCAACAAAGACTTTTTAATCCCAATTCCCTAATGCACCTTTACGTTACACACAAAAGATAAGTAAAATAAAACCGTATCTTCTAATCTCAGTGTGCACATCCCCTAAGGCCTTGGCTAGAGTGAAGGAGCAGTGCTTTGCGAGTTGTTAAGGCTAGACGTATTTCCTCGGATATATAATGGAGTTTCTTGTCCGTTATGGACTTTCATGTCCGTTCTTCTCCATAAGAATCTACCTTTCCGAATGGACAGTAGAGTCACTTTATTAATGTAATACTTATTATTATTTTTATTGAACTGTAAACGATGACGTTCAAAAGTGCCGTTTAATGGCCTTATTGAAAAAACGTTTTGACTTTGACTTTGACTTCGGAGTAAAACAAAAGATTATCGCTCGTTCGCTAGACCGCTTTGTCACGTCGCATTAACCTTCCCCCGTAGCATATTGGAATCAAATGTTGCTTACAATTAAGGACCCCTTAATTAGTTGTTGTTTTTAATCTGTGATGATTGCCAACTGAGCCTCCCCATGTTTTTAAAGTCCCTTGGGCCTATTGGCCAAGGTATATTCTGTCTCCTACGTCATAAGGTAGGAAATGGAAATTATATTAATGTATCTTACTACTCCGCTCATCAATTTAATTGGGGATCCAGGACAGTTGAATCTTTTTCACCGGGAATTTTTGAAATTCATTTACTCGACGTATTTCCAGTGATCGCCACGATTAATTCTGGATCTCGGGAGATGCAATGTTCGGGAATGGTGTTGCGGGCTTGTCCCATAACAAAACGTCCGTGGGTTTTTAAATGCTTGATATACCTATCTCACCCTCCTTAGGACCCGCGTTAGCTCATCACTCTGATCGAGATCTAAGTCAGGCTTGGCTCGACGCACGGCGGACGGAGGAAGCCCTCTCGGGTCGTTAGACCAGTCATTTCAGTTATACATTGTTATATATATCGCTAGTTTGCAGGAACTACCCTCGCTACAACAAATCTAATCCATGAGGTTTTTTCTTGAATCTTGGCGCCCAGCACGGGACTAGAAATAGAATTATACTTTATAGAATTTATTTAGGATTCCATTGCTGTTTTTGGTTGGTTTTCGTCTTGTATAATTTCTGAATATGGGTTTAAAGAATATAGTGATTATTTCCTCACTGGTCAATTCCGTTTTCAACACATTAGGTGTCACTTACATATTTGCTTAGGAGACACTTATATATAGGCTTAGGGTTCCGTACCTCAAAAGGAAAAACGGAATCCTTATAGGACCAATTCCATGTCTGTCTGTATGTCAGTCTGTCACACCCCAGAACCCGACACTCCCTAGCTATACGCACTATATTCCACTTTTTGCTTATCACAGAAACTAACATAAACACTAAAATAATATTAATAATAATAATATCTTGGGACAACTCACACACGGTCATCCGATCCCAAACTAGGCAGAGCCTGTGCTATGACAACCAGACAACTGATAAACATACTTATATATTTCTAAATACATACATATTATAGACAAATTACACCCAGACACAGAACAAATGATCATGTTCATCACACAAAGATTTGTCCTGGGTGGGAATCGAACCCACGACCTCCGGTTTAGCAGTCAGGGTCACTCACTAACCACTCGACCAACAGGCCAGCAAAATGTAATTATCATTAATTGTTCCTTACAACCTGAAACGTCTAATGAACGATACGAACGATATTAATTAACGGATTAACAAGATAAAGCAGAATATAGGTGAAGGCTGTAATATTCGTAATTAACGATAAAGGAAGGTTCTTATGACGCTTTCAAGCTAATTTGCAAGAGGGGTTGTATGAAAAAGTAGTCATTATTGTCTATTATCGGAAATACGAAACAGATCCGAACACTTCTCAGGCTTAGTATCTGGAACGAAATTTGTCTCTAAAAACATTTTATATATATATATATATTAACAAGTATTGCTTAACGACTAGTGTTTAATGAGACAGAGTTACAATGGCGCATTAGCTGTTGTGATTGGTTGAATGAATTTTCAGCAGCCAATGTGAAACCTTGACTGACGTTGAACTTGATACTGATGATACACGTCGATAGTCTTTTGTTTTTGAATAGCTTTGGCTCGAAGCTTCATCATCGTCATTATCATATCAGCCACTGCTGGACATAGGCCTCCCCCAAATGTCGCCACAAGAACCGATCCGGTGCGTCACGCATCCATCGGCTACCCGCGACCCTCACCTCATCGGTCCACCTAGTGGGAGGCCTTCCAACGCAACGTTCCGGTACGCGGTCGCCACTCTAGAATCGTTAGGTCCCATCGACCACATGTTCTGCGAGCAATATGCCCTGCCCACTGCCACTTCACTTCAGTTATTCTTCGGGCTCGCAGCTTCGCTAGCGTTAAAGTAGCCAATAACTGTCCCCAGAGTTCCGATTATCTTTGTACCGAAATTCATCAGAATCGGATCGGCGTTTAAGGCGTGACAGCGTATCAAAATACCTCTCATTAGTTCGGATTCCTCGGGGCCGCTCTTATCATCGATCTCGCCTGATTGTAAGCGATGGATAAGGTATGTGATGCGTCGAGCGAGCCAAAGAGATGCAAGGAGCACTTCACAAAGTTTCTTTTAACCTTTTGAACGCCATTGTCACGTATACATGACAAGCAAGCGCGTGCCCTGTACGCCAAACGTCACATATATGTGACAAAAAGTATGGCGATTTTGTGGCTTGGCGTCGGGGACACGCCGATGCTTTTATGCTCTGGCGTTCAAAAGGTTAAGGAACCCTGGGCTAGAATAACGAATTTATGACCCAAATTCCTTTTACTAGACGTCGAATTTATATTTCGCAAGCATCTCCTACTACTTAGACCATCATCATCATCTTCCTGCCCTTATCCCATGTTAATTGGGGTCGGCGCAACACGTTTTTTTCGTCCATTCTGTCCTGTCAGCCGTCACGCTATCACTAACTCCCTTTTCTTTCATATCACTCCTAAAACAATCCATCCATCTTTTCTACTTAGACCAAAGCGACATTAATAGCTCCAGGTTAGTTCTGCAGCAAAGATAAAGTAACTAGAATTCTTTAACGTTTAAAAAGCTGCATTGTTAATTTGAATTGTACTTGAATTATAACTCCAAGCTTTCTTTCTTTCCTTCTGCTTGAAGGCATTTATAATTAGAAGTTTTTATTCTTTATGCTAAGTTTCAAACAGGTTTATGCAAAAGGAGTTTTAAGACATTCTTAAGGCCACATTTGAGCATATAATACTAGGAGCATCTTGAAGCATTTTATCTGGCGTTTTTTCGTGGAAAACCGGCCCAAAGTTCTGAAAACCAATGGGCATCGTGTTATTCAAAAACCAGGTTATGGAGGTCATAAAGGTCGGATCATATGAAATACTGGTCGTCAGCTGCATCCGGTTTGACTGGAAGACGACTCGTGGCATTTTGAACGAAATCCATTGCTCTTAATCTGATAAATCTTCATCATACCAGCCAAAAAACGTCCACTGCTGGAGGTAGGCCTACCCCAAGATTAAATGCACGTCATAAAACGACAAGAGAGTCCTAGACCAGTGGTCCCCAACCTTCTAAAACCATAACGCTTGTAAAAGGAAACTAAATAAGAATCCGTCAAGTCACTTGATTCAGTTACATTCAGGTAACTGCTACCTCTGAATTGTCACACACACACACACACACGCATCAGCCGAAAGACGTTCACTGCACATAGGACTCACCCAAGGGGTGTTGCCATAATCACCACGCTTGGCAGGCAAATTGGAGAATGCAGTGTAGCTGTTACAATACACAGAACCACAGAGAATGCTGCTGCCCATTCTCTAGTGAGTCCTTTAGTCGCCTCTTACGACACCCACGGGAAGTGATGGGAAATATTACAATACAATTTTCTTCCTATATCGTAACTGTTATTCCAACATTACACACCAAAGTCGACTCCCAGAAAAACAAGTTTCAGGAATCAAGGTAGATGCACCAAATCTCCAACCAATCAATCACCATATTGGAATCTTTTCCAAAATATGTTGTAGTTGGCTTGCAATCTACCCGGATCCTGCTAAATAATCAGTCTTTTTCCTAGGGCGATTACCTCTTTGACCTCCACAAAATTCAAATTCAAATTCAAAAGTCATTTATTCAAATTAGGCTGAGTGCCAGCACTTTTTGAACGTCAAAGTTCTACATAAAGACAGTCCCCCAAAACGCCCGCCCGTCACCACTTCCTAGTGTTTTAGCTGGGAAGAAGAAGTGGCGCAACAAACTCCCCAGCAACACATCTGTCTGTTGAGTTATAAGAACTATCACTTATACAAAGATATGTAAGTAGTCAGTATTCTTACAAAGAAAACAATACAACAAAGGTAACACGTAAAAACATAAAACTTAATAATTCGCTACTTGTAAGCTAGCACACTCCATTATGCCAGCATAAACAGACAAACTCAAGCATAAAAACAATATCAAATCAAACTAAATAAGCCTCCAGACATGAAGGGTGTGCCCGCTTACACGTACAGAGGGTAGAATTTAATAAAAAGATCTGTGACTCGACGCCACAAGTGATAAACCAGGGCCATCAAAATTAAACATTAAGCATATAATCGTTATAACAATAGTAAAATCCATGGCTAACAAGACGACCTTTCACCACAAGCAGCACCCGTTCACGAGCATAACGCAAAGATCAGCCATTACCCCCCTCGCCATATTTGAGGGAAAGAGGTAACCCGACCCCCGACGCTACCGCAAGCAGTAAAATCTAAGGGAGCATGACGAACTTGCTTGCAGGGTAACACGAAACCCCTTGGCAAGACTGGTATCAGGGGGGCTACTCTCTAAGCCTGAAATCCGTAGTTTTGGGCTTAGTTGCGGGCGTATTCTAGTCCGTCATCACCTAACCACTAAGAATTAATGACAACACGACTTGACAGTTACTGTCAAATCGTGTTGTCATTCATTCTTAGTTCGGGTAACTAATCGTAAGTCCGTAGATGATACGGAGTAGAATACGCCCGCAACTAAGCCCGAAACTACGGACTTCGGGTTTAGAGAGTAGCCCCCCAGATTTCTTGGCTTCTTACTGCCCAGTGCCCGTAACCGCTGTCAAAATCCAAAAATAGCAGCCGGGACCAACGGCATGACGTGATTTCCGAGGCACGGAAGATTCCGACACATCCACAGCCCGACCTCGGCAAGCGATGCTTAACTTTGAAGACCCGAGCGACTTGTTATTAGCTACGAGCTCTTCCAAACAGATCTCCACCCGATCCATACTAAACCCTTGATTAATATACCCTTACACATTCCAGCCCCAAATTCTCTCTATTTACGAAACAAATGTATAATAGCACAATAAATCCGAACAGTACCGAGTGCTGAGCAAATATTTTGATCGTGCATCCACGCTGTGATGTTTGGTAAACAAGAACGCTTGCCAAATGTACTAGTTATGATTCTACCTAGGTTCTGGATCTAGGAAATATGTTTGGGCTGAGAAGTAATAGGGAGCTTCTGTTCCGTCTCGTATGAGTAGTGTCGTCATTATGACGACACTACTCATTCGTGACGGAACAGACGGTTGGGATTTCAAATGTCTTGTGTGTGGTTAATCAAATTCAACGTTTTGAACGCCAGAGCATAAACGCATCGGCGTGCTCCCGACGCCAAGCCACAAATTCGCCGTACTTTTTGTTACATATTTGTGACGTCACGCGTTTGCTTGTCATGTATACGTGACAATGCCGTTCAAAAGGTTACTAGTGCGAGAAGAGCTCGTGGCTAAATTATATCAGACGCACTGTTCGATCTTCCTGCCAGGGTTGCGGAATTTGTTCGAAATAGTCACCGCGGCCCTGGAACGCAAAGGGCATTAGGAGGAACACGGATGGGTTTTAGTCAGTAAGAGTCTGACACTCCCTTCCGCTCAAACCAGAGCGGAAGGTGTCAGATGATTTCCCATAGATAAAAAACGCTAGCTGAGTTCTTTCTGTGCGTGGGTGACCATCTTGGCAGCCGTTGGGAGGCTGTCATTTAAACATCTGTGACAGTCGTTACGGTTAATCAGAAGCCAGCAAAATCTGACACTAGTCTTTCCAAAGGGTATTACGCGTTTACTTGGTTGTGGCACGGAGGAGTCTCGGTATGTTAAGTCACCCATCCACAGACCAACCTCGGCAAGCGTTGCTTAACCTTGAAGATCGACCCGTGCGGCTGTTATTATTTAGCCACGAGCTTTAATTAATTATTTCTTGCATTGTAGTTATATTCGACCTCGAACGATTTTTTAGAGTTTGGAAATGTTCGAGTTTATATGCAGCTCATAATATGAAAATGCTCTTTCAAACGAAACCAAAGCATCAGGTTGCATCATTCAGTGACCCTGCTCAAGAGTCAAATGTGTCAAGAGGACTCGCCAGTACTCTTCGCAAGAACGTAATTCTAAAGATAAGGACCATGCGCTCATTAATTAAACTTAATGAAAATTCTCTCTCTTCTTCAAGACGGAAGTAATATTGTACTCTGAAATGATTAATTACGAATGGGTAGTTAGTAGAATTTATGCGCTGCTTCGAATATTTAAATTGTTTTAACCAGTTCGTGTAGGTCTTTTTAAGACTCGGAAACCAAACGTTAACGTTTTTTTAATCGTAAAAAAGTTCAGAAGCTTTAAATACTCTCAGTAATTATTAACATACATCCGTCATTCCCGAAATGATCCACCTGGGATCCTTCAAGGGGACATGACAGAGAGAAATAAAATTATAGCTGCATGGGAGGCTAATGACGGTGGTGAGTCTCCTTTAAATAAATAAATAAATAAATTATTTATTCAGAGCAACGAAGACTCATTTAGTGTTAGTAACAATAAATAAACTTAAAACTATGTTAGTGAAACACTCAAAACATCAATTAGAAAAACGCACACAACAAATAAAATCATTACTTCAGCATTCCAGCTGAGATACTGGAGCAACGACTTACAATTCGGCAGTCCAGCCTGCCAGCAATCATGCCCAGTATGCTGTTGGAACTGGCTCGCACCCTGCGCACCAAGGACGCACATCTTTTACGCATTAATGCATAAAAGCAATCAATATGCATCTCCGCGAACATCCCTGCTATCATCAAACTTTAGGGTTGCTGGAATGGGGATCCGCAAGCAAAGCTTAGCGCAGATGTCGCCAGCGGCGGGATGGCTGCTGTCAAATCGTTTTCGCTTTGTTTACGCTTTGGTTATTGCAATATTTTTATTTGAAACCGTTCCACTATCGTTATTGATAACATTGATTGTACCTGCAAGGTTAAAGAATGAAAGACGAACTAAAAAAATGATTTTTGCGACGTACATATATATAATATAGCCTTTTTCCACTTCTATTTTAGCGTTGTGTCCTTTGTAAATAAATGTACATCCTGGTACAGCACACAGAGGCATATTTCGAGAAAATTTCAATTTATTGTATTAAGTATAGGTTACAAAATGTATCGAACTGACAGCTGTCAATGGCCATGTCGACGATCCGCCACCTGTCGTGAAAACATGGCGGTAAAGATCCTCATTGCGATAATCTGCATAAATGTTATAATGTTAATAACACAAAAACAAATATAAAATAAATAGGATTAGAAAGAAAGAAAGAAAGAAAGAATAATATTTATTTAGCACTTACATGAAACACGCACGGTACATAGAAATAAAATTTAAAAAAATAAAATGTAGGGTATGCTAAGAACCAAATGTGTGTCTCACGGCTGCACTAAAAAGGTCCATTTCAGCGATATGTCAGACAGACTGATACTGTCTGACGCTGGTTTTCTAATGAACCCTTGAATGGAAGAGTGGCGGTTCATTTGAATCCATCTAATATAGGATTAATATAATTGTATATTTAACAAGATCACGTTCACGATCATGTACGGTGACCTCCAAACTAAACATTTGCATATAATAAATTACATCTATAAAGAAGGTGCTGATTGATCAGGCATGAAAAGAAAGAAAGAAAAAAATATATATATGGCCACAAAACGACATACCCACCCACATACATAATTGCATGAGAGTTTCGGAAATGCTGGTCAACACTTCAAATCAAATCAAAAACAATATGTTTGTTAGTGCACACAGGTACTTCACTACACTAAACTAAAATTGTAAGCTTTTGATCTTTATCTACACTATATTATCATTATAATATTAGAAAGAGGATTTTTTTTATTTTTGTGTGTGTATGTTTGAAATGAATAAACTCAAGAACTACTGGACTGAAAAATTATTTCTGCAATGGATAGTTACATTATCAGCGAGTAACATAGGCTACTTATATTTTATCCCCGAACTCCCACGGGAACGGGAACTACGCGGGTGAAACCGCGTGACGTCCGCTAGTTTTTTATAAAAACCTGGGAAACATATGCAGGGAATGTTTAAAATCACATACAAAAATGGGAACTCCCATAGGATTATTTGAAAGTAGCTTAAATCTCCGCTTTAAACTTCAACATATTAGTCCCGCCTCTTTGGCACAACTTTTCGCTGGAAATTCAAAACGAATTTACAGCTTATCTTCTCGATATTTCCTCTTTCCCAACAACCAAAGCTTATAAGCAGTAATTCTCATATCTTGACTAGATAAACCTTCAAACATGGTTTAGATAACTGTGTGTATTTCCGACACCATCTTGGATTTATTCCAAGGACTTTACAATGGGTTTTGAATTTGCTTCGCTATCTTTATGTTTCTTGGTGTATCTTCCTGTTCTCAACGGTATTTTGGATGTTCAACGTAAGAATTTTATTAAACAGGAACATAATTTAAATCTTAGTTTTCATTGGCATCATCATTACTGCTAAATGACATTGTTGGATATAGGCCGCTCCCAAGCGTTGCCACTTCGATCGGTTTTTAAGGTTCCTTACCCAAAGGTAAACGGGACCCTAATAATAAGCCTTCACTGTCCGTTCGCCCGTCCGTCCGTCTGTCTGTCAGCGGGCTGTTTCTCATGAACCGAAATAGGTAGAAAGTTGAAATTTTCATAGAATGTGTGATCGGCAACAGAAATAATTACAAATTAATAAAAAAAGTGTTTTAATGGTATACACACCAGCACATCAAGCTATCCGAAACTAAAATTTTCCCTATCAACCTTGAAACTAATGCTTTGGTAATAAAGTTAAGAAACTATTAAAGAAATTTGACGGATTGTTGTAGCTTGATGTGCTGGCGTCTGTACTTAGCATTAAATCTTGTACGATGGTACGGAACCCTTCATGTGTAAGTCCAACTCGCACTTGGCCAGTTTTTTTTTTCCCGCGGTCCTCACATTCATCTAAAAACCTAGGTACTACATTTTAGCACGGTATCTTAATAATTATTTGTATAAATGGCCTGTCGTGCCAACTTTGACCACATACAAACGCCTTGTTCTCGCTAAAACACCCAACTCAAACACCAATGAATGAACAATTATTCAAAAACTTCAAATACCGAACGTTCATTCATTCGGATGCACTACCAACTGCAGAAACTTAATGAATAGGTTGCAATTCAAAGAGATCTTATATGCTGCTTTCTATAGACTCGTGGTAGGAAGGTGAGTCGGGGTGACCAAGGAAATTGCACGGCCATCCTGACCCTATTGTGTGCTTCCCGCCAAACGGTTTAATGGCGGCCGTGACGTCACGAGGGACCGAGACTCGGAACTGCCATTTTGTTTTTTATGTAATGGCTGGCTATTGTTTTGTGTGCGTAGTGGGTAACTGGGTCATGTGCCTAGATTCTTTAAAGATTTAAGGATATGTCTTTGGAAGACTAGTCGCTCTGATTAGGTTAAATTATAGATCTTCTTAATGTTGATTTTGATATTTCAAGTTCTGCTTAGCCTTTTCCCTACTATATTAGGGTCGGCTTCCAGTCAAACCGGATTCAGCTGAATACCAGTATTTTATATGGAGCGGGGCTGCCTACCAAAACACCACGACCTAAATATTTGTAGGCAACAAAAACAACAGAACGCCACATGTAAATATCAATCGCTTTTTATTCACCATATTGCACCTACCACCATTCTCTGCATCACCCAAAGGTTGACTGGTAGAGAATGCCTATGGCATTAAGTCCGCCTCTGTACATTTGTGTGCGTAAAGTGTAAATAAATAAATAAACAAATAAATAAATGTAACATATTCCCACAAATAAATAAATAAATTGTTTCAAGTTGAGCAAAAATATTAACAAAACCAAATAAGCAGATATTGGTGTAATACCCTAAATCTTTTCCCATGTAATCTTGTAAGTTTCTTACACAAAGCAAGTAATTCGTAGGCAGACAACACACGTTTAGGGTTTCAGTAGGTATAAGAAAAATACTGGTATTCAGGGGCATCTGGTTACACTAGGAACCGATGTTAACTTACATAAAAGAGCTAGGCTTTTTTTTTAAGGATTGGAAATCATCAAATGGCTTCTTCCGCTCTGGGTGGAGCGGAAGGGCATGTCAGACTCTTACTGACTAAAACCCATCCGTGTTCCTTCTAAAGCCCTTTGCGTTCCAGGGCCGCGGTGACTCTTTCGAACAAATTCCGCAACCCTGGAAAAGAGCTAGGCTAAAGGTGACCATTGGCATTTAATTTAAGGATGTTACCATGTGAAACTGCTTGTAAGGGTTTAGGCAACATAGTAAGTAACTTTGGAATCTATGGCAATGTTGCGGAATTGTTCGAAAGAGTTACCGCGGCCCTGGAACGGAAAAGGGCTTTAGAAGGAACACGGATGGGTTTAGTCAGTAAGAGTCTTAGGCTAAGTTCAGATGAACGCGCGACGACGCGCGCTGCCGCGCGATTCACCTGTTCAGATGGCGGCGGTTTGCGCGCGACAGTCTAGCGTGAACATTCAGTGAGAATGGACGTGGAGGAGGCAATTTTGCTTGTGGGTTTTATACCGCAAACTGCGACGTCGCCGTCGAAAGCAAAGACGATACTGGGTGGACCCTATTTTAAGTAAAAGACTTTCTTTAAGCCTGTTTGTGACTTTATATCCCACACTAAGACTACACGAAGATCGATTTGTCAACTATTTTAGGATGTCGATTGCATCCTTTGACTTTTTGTATGATTGCGTTGAAAAGGATTTACAACCTACAGATGGTGCTGTAAGATATTGCATATCACCAAAAGAAAAACAGCTAGTAACATTGAGGTAAGTAACTGTTTATTTTAAAATCAACATTATGCAGACTGCATTACGTCATCATGTCTTAACAATTTATGGCGTTCACAGTAATAAGGGTGAGGCCAAACTACCTCTTTTTTCAATTTCGTCTATTAGTAAATCCATTGAAATGTCGTCCTCCATTTTTTTCGTCGCTCCTTGGGTCCGTCCGCCTCAAACCGCGCGGTTCAACTGAACAGGTCGATACAGGAGTGTAGATCTTAAACCGCGCGTCACCGCGNGGCTAAGTTCAGATGAACGCGCGACGACGCGCGCTGCCGCGCGATTCACCTGTTCAGATGGTGGCGGTTTGCGCGCGACAGTCTAGCGTGAACATTCAGTGAGAATGGACGTGGAGGAGGCAATTTGCTTTTTTTTCTTTCTTCTGAGTCACCATGGTCACAGAAAATTAACACAAATTCTTCCCAAGACCTTCTTTTTATTGTTCTATTTGAATAGTCCTTCGAGTTAAGATTCCAAATCGCATCTCTTTTTTCAATTTCGTCTATTAGTAAATCCATTGATATGTCGTCCTCCATTTTTTTCGTCGCTCCTTGCGTCCGTCCGCCTCAAACCGCGCGGGTCAACTGAACAGGTCGATATAGGAGTGTAGATCTTAAACCGCGCGGTGGCGCGCGGGTCAACATCTTGCGCGCGGTGCATGGCGGTGCGCGCGGGCACGCGCGGTGACGCGCGGTCATGTACACAACAACATTGATTTGTTACAATCTTAAACCGCGCGCCGAGCCAACCGCGCGTCGTCGCGCGTTCATCTGAACTTAGCCTTACACGCCCTTCCGCTCCACCCAGAGCGGAAGAAGCCATTTGATGGAAACGCAGAGGGCATTTTTGTGGGAACATGGAGAGTAAAGGCTTGGATGACGATGAGTTTTGGCGTTTAATTTATGGATGGTATTTGGAACCATGTGGAACTGCTTGTCTGAATTTTAGACTAACTGAAGTACTATTGGAAGTTGAGGCCAAAAAAAAACAAAAGGTGTAAATAGGCATCTTCGAGGCTCGCCCGCTTCTCCGTAGGTATCATTTATCGCTTAACATCAAGCAAGATCGAGGTCACCAGGGATAAAAAGTGATTTTATGTTTTAAGGAACTAAATAAATGGGAAGGAAATGTACTGATGATGATGTAGCAAATTATTTGATACATAAAACGACATCGGCTAATGATACATTTTCATAGCATAGAGACGTGGACGTGGTCCGTGATCAGAAGTATTATCAATATCATAATTTCGAGTAACGATAAATCGTAGTAAACCAATAACGTCAGCTTCCTCTCAAAATGCATGTAGTGAGGGCTAAATGGACGTATATAAAACATTTTCTCATATACGCGATACAGACGCTAATATTGCGATACACACTGCTGTGTAGGTCCATCGCCATGTTCTTTTTTTTCTTCATTTCTGTCAAAACGCTTTCTTTAAAATCAAATTTTTAAATATTTTATTTCACATAGGTCAGAAGCTAATGCACGGTCCGAATTGGTTGTTTCCTATGGAGAAGATCTAGCGAGATACTTTCCAGTTACTCTTTAAAAACAAATAGTTTTTCTGGCATGTATCGTATAATTATTACAAGAGTTCCAGAAGGTATTTTTTTATTTGAGATGAGTGCTCTTGACTCTAGTCTAGGTCATAGATAACAGAGACAAAGTCGACGATGGAGCGAGCTTACCCAGAAGAAGCCTGTTCACTCTAATTTTGATTATTTCTTCTGGAGCATAAGAGGTTTCAATTGAACCAATTTCAATGTTTCCTGTCTTGATCGAACTGGACGAAAGCCAGGACAACTTACAACTTTACAGTCGATAAACCATTTTATGTTTGTGCCAAGTTTTCTTCGATGCACCGTCTTTAATTGTTACCTAATGGAGAAAAATCAATTTCTTAAATCAGATGCCAAAGTCACAAATTAAAAATTACCAAAAGCAAAAATTACGGCAATATCTTTTCTGGCATGACTGAAAAACATATTTGAACCTTTATTTATACTAACATAAAATATTTTTGGCAAACCAGGTTTAAAGATTTCGCATTATTTTGAAAAGGACACTCAGAGGCGCATGGCCGGGACTTTGTAAAAATTGTTCTGTTTAGTGTTTATCTTCCAGGCTTCATCTATTTGTGGGGCTGGAGAAACATGTCTTCTTTTTTCAATCGCCATCTTAGTATTTTCTCTCCCATGGCTAGCCCTACCATCTTTCACATAAATCCTCTAATTGTTATTTTCTTCTCCCCCTATTCTAATAACTATCCTGCTCCAAAAATCGTAATAAAGCATTTGGTGTAATAATTTTGTCAAGCCGTTTATATAACCCAAGTTTTTCTAAAAAAAGTTATATGACAATGACGTCACTAAAGCTCACATTAGCATTATCATCTAAGGCATTCTCACCGTGAAGTGATCTGTCAATCCATACAAACGAATGGCTAACTTCAAGCTCGTTCCACCTAAGTGCCCACTTTTTTACAGAATTGACGGGCTTTTTCCGGCTTTTTTTCCAATTTCTTACTTCAACGGTTCTTAAATCTAATCTACGGCTTCCAAACAACTGAGGTCAGCTTCTCCGATCATCGGGTTCAATATAAACGTTTCTAAAACTCGATGGGTTAGATATTTACAGGTCAAACTGCTAGCCATCCTTCTAGCTCGTATGTCGACTCTGTTAGTATTCATGGCGCAACGGCCCGAGGTCGATATTGACTCCCACTATCCTCAATATTTTATTCAATTATATGGCGAAACCCTTCTCTGTTGTTTTGTACCAACACTCGAGATTTGTTCCGTAAATAGACTTTAATTAATTAATAGCCGTGCTGGAGGAAACTGGGAAGGAAGGTGTAATGTAAAAGTGGGTAGTTGGAGAATATTGAATGTTGCCAGAGAACCCGTTGTTAAAAATTGCTTCAGATAATGCAATTTACTAGTCGCGAAGACTCTTATTGCATTGTAATAAGGTATTAATTGGAATGATTGGAACAATCTTGTGTATTTTATTAACAAAAATACCGAAAAAAGAAAAAAACTGCGTATGTCCTGCCAATTGAAATTTACATTGTAATCATCAATATTTTCATTGATAAAACGAAGCCCAATTAAGTACTCAGTGTTGCTTAACATTAAAATATCCAACTACCGTCACATTATGAATGAAACAAAAATCAGTGAACAAAGTACCCTACCGGAATTGAATTCCTAAGAAGCAGGGCAATTAACACATACATGTTAAGAATAACAAACAAGGGTGGTGGAGCGTTCGCTTTTAATTAAAATTATATATTTCTGCAAACAAAACGATGGAAGGGAATCTGGGAAGCGTTATTGGCACCCAACGTGGGACCTCTCGTTTGTGAATTCTGACGGAATGCTGGAAATTGTAAAGGATCTGTTTAAACAAAATGGGCTCGCTCATTATTATTTTAATCAAGTAAAAACTTAAAAATGTTTTTCTCCGAAGTCATTAGTAAGTAACGCGAAAATTTGTCCGTCAGTTTGTTAGGTTATCGCGTCTAAATTGCTGAACAGGTTTTTATGAAACTTGGTTCACGGTTAGACAGACTGGAACACACTTTGATCCTGGTAGTAAGTTTCTTTGGAATAACAACACTTCTCTTAATTCTTTATTCGCTGAACTGTGATAGATATTATAAATCCTCCTAAGTGTATACCGACCTTCTAAAATATATTTACTTCCTGTTGCCTCATTAGAAAAAAGGGTTAAACGGCGTTTGAAGTTTCATACAAACAGCTGCTCTTCCATAATTTATATAAAAACCCATCAGCGTCCATCTTTAAAAGAAAAAAAAAACACTTCAATAATGAACCAACCAAGGCAGCCTTATTAAAACTTATAATGAAACAACGTCTTGATTCTACGCGTTTTTTGCGAGAAAAGTTTGAATGAAAAGTTAAAATAAATCAACACGGTTTTCCTGCCTGTGAGTTTAAGAGATAAGAAGTTAAGGGTTTGCTCTGAAGGCCTACGTCGAAGGATTTATATACAAGTAGAAGGCAGAGGTACCTGATTGATGAAATTTTAACCTCTTTGGGTTTCTTTCGTAAGAATTGGATGGAATGGAGGAATGTGTTTGCCTAACAGTGGGACAGTACGAGCTATTAATAATAATAAATTAAGTTCCTCCTGTTTTTTAATTCGAAACGTTTATTATGTAGTTACAGCTTGCATGCAAGAAGAGCCCATACAAACTACCCCACCGTTTGGATCAAAAGTATCATTAATTTAATAAAAAAAATATATTTATCATATAATTCCCATCACTTGATTCTCATATTGTATGAATGCATACAAAATAATTGGTCCGCCATCTTTGGGAGTCCGCCATATTTGAATTAAAATGGTGTCACTTAGCTAACCGAGCATTGTCATCGAAACCAAACGTGTATGCAATATTTCAGCTGAATCGGTTTTGGATAACTGCTTTAAAATTCAATTGCATGAAGTGACCCAAAAATACTAACAAAATTTTCAAATTAAATCAAGGCTTGTTAAAAACAAGTGCGTTCTTTTTACCGGGCCCATTGTGCAGATTGGGAAGAATTATTCCCGGAAACTTTCAGTTAGCAAATGAATTCGTAGGCCAATTGATTTTCCTAGTAATCTACAGGAGGTCACCAGAAACATTCAAATGAAGACAGCACAGTGCTGCGAAATCTTGATTTCCCCACGGATAGGAATCGAATCTTGGCCAATTGTACTGCTTGCTATCGTAGTGTCAGTATATTGAGTAGAACGAAGGGTTCATGAGAAACATAAGTAAATGTTCCCGAACAAACATAACATCACGTCTGAATTCTAAAGAAACGACGGAGATGTTTTTTTATTATTGACTAGGAGCTCCTCTCCGATTGCAGAGCATATATATAAGCTCCTAGCCGGTATGATTTTCATACATCATCATCATCTTCCTGCTTTTATCCGATGTTACTTGAAGTCGGCGCAACACATTTTTTTCTTCTATTCTGTCCAATCAGCCGTGACGCTATCACTAAATCCCTTTTCTTTCATATCACTCCGCGCACAATCCATCCATTTTTTCTTTGGCCTTCCTCTCCCTCTTCATCCACCCACATTCCTATTCATAACTCCTTTAGTAACATGTGTTTCATCCCACCTCATCACATGACCATACCAAGAGAAGCGGTTCCCTTTCAACTTCCACTTTTAAACCACTATTGTATAATTTTCCTACATCTTCAATAATTATAGAGAAAAGTGCGGGCCGCTTTGTCCTCACTATTTGAGTCAGCGGGTGCAAGTCAATTGTCATTAACAAGGCACAAATCCAGACTCTGTCCTGCTTCTGTAAAATGCACAAATATTAAATTTAGCACTGCGTAATGCATATTGACATAATAATATTCTATCCTCACTTTGCAATCCCCTCTTGAAGACTCTTCAAACAACATAATTTTCAAAAGTTTACCATTCAATAACGTTGTAAACATATTCCACTTCTGCTTTTAAAAACTCAATGCCCGTCCCACTTCAAAGTAAGTCAGCACCGATAAGACACTCAATTTATATTCATTACGATCCATCCCTGAGGGTGCGTTACCTCATTTCCTAATGGTATTATTTATTTGAGGTCGACCCCATGCGACGATGTCCTAACTCGACCCCTCGTCACTTTTTAAGGGTTAAATGTAGAGAATTATTGTTTTCTTAGGCCCTTTGTGTCTTTGACCTGTGTTTGGGGGTTGAGGATGCCTTGGGGTTTATTGACCGAAGGTTTTGTCGTTTATGTGGTAATTTTGAGTTAAATTGAAGCGTCTTTTGCATTCATTAGGGCTTATTGCAAATATAAGGAGTTGATCACGTGACATTTCGACAGCGTTTGGTAATACCATACGTTTTTGACATTTTGACAATCGTCTAAAGCCAGCAGACTTGTCAAGATCCTCAGTTGGCGATCCCCGCTAGCGCCATGTTCGCCACCTTTCCCATGACGAAAAAAAATCCTAAAGGTACAAATGAATATCTTTCGCCACTTTATAAACACATTCACAACACATACCAGCTTAACTTCGTCACGTAACAGCTAGTACCATTCCTCAAGGGAGCAGAAACAAGCTGCATACACGATGCTGCTTCAATGTCGTCTCTTGAGTCAATCTAGTGAACTCAATTCTCAATTCTCAATTCTCAATTCTTTATTGCGTACCATAATGTATAAAGTTGTTAGGAAATAATTATATTAGTCACAATTATGGACCCTGTCGGGCACAGCATAGAACAAGTAGGAGAGAGGAGGAAGAACACTGAGTGATTAATGTAATAACTTTTATTAGATATTTGTTAGTTTTACTGGTTTATTAATGCAGAATTTAATTTAGGAATTATAATGATTGTTATATAAATTATATAGGTATTTTAATTAATTTAGTAACATTGTAAAAACAATTTTTATTATTATTTTACTAACTTATTATTATATGATTATTTATTATTATTTTACTAACTTATTATTATTTATTACGTAATTATTATTTATTATCCGTAAGGTAAGTTATTTATTGGACGCTTCGTATTTATTTAGAAATTAATTTTTACGTTTAATGAGTAGGTAGTGTTTCATACACAACATTTATAGATATAAATAGATAGTTGTGAATTTTATATTTTATCACTTAAGTATTCGCTTATACTATAGTAGCATTTGTTCATCAGGAAATGCTTCAATTTATTGACAAAGACATTATATTTATCTATATTCTTGATTAGCTCAGGTAACTTATTATAAATTTTTATGGACATGACAAAGGTACTATTGGAGTGCATTTTTAGTCGCGATGTTGGTAAGTTTAGTCTATTTTTATGTCGTAACATAATTTTCGTTTGTATGTCCTCTCTTTTTGTAAATAATTCTGGGTACTTATGCACGAACTTACAAACTTCAAATATATAGAGACAGGGTAGCGGTAGAATCTTTAATTCCTGAAAGTGAGGTTTACAGCTATCAGTGGCTTCAATATTTACTATGATTCTAATTAGTTTTTTTTGTAGGGTAAATAGCGTAGGCGCGTCGGTGCTGTTACCCCACAAGATTACACCGTATTTTAACCATGCGTAGGCGTACGCGTAGTACGTTACGAGTGCAGTTTTGAGGTCGGTAGTTTTTTTGATCTCGCGGAGAGCGTATGAAAATTTGGATATTTTTGCTCTTACTTTCTGGATGTGTGACTTCCAATTTACATGTGTATCAATGTTTAGGCCTAGTAGGGTGAATTTATCAACTACTTCTAATTTATTATTTTTAAAGCTAAAGTTTATATTTATTGGTATTTTTTGGCGAGGATGGAATGATATTATTTTAGTTTTATTAAAGTTTATTTCTAGATTATGTTCATTCATCCAGTTTGTTGTCGAATCTAGTATGGAATTTAATTTATCATTTAGATTGGAGTTATTATCGCATGAGGTAAGTATAGAAATGTCATCTGCAAACAGGACACATGGCTCACTTATATTATTAGGAAGGTCATTTACGTAGACAAGAAATAAGAAACACCCTATTACGCTTCCTTGCGGGATTGAGGCGGTTATTTGTTTGCTGTCGGATCTGATTAATTCTATTTCATTTTTGCTGCTGTTATAATGTTCAATTTCTACTATTTTAACTCTTACCCGTCACGTATAATATGAGGGTAGTGAGTGAAAATATTCGCCTTCGGGGTGACGAGTCTGATGAAATATAGGGCTGGCAGCACTTTCACCTGATTTATGGAGTTTACTCCTTAAAAAATATTTTCATATTAAGCCCGCGGAATAAAAATTTTATGGCGAGTAAAATCGAGCGTTAACTAAAAGTGAGGCGTTACGTTCTATGCGGACCGTACTTTGCGCACCTTTCAATTCGAGATTATGTTTGTGTATATACAAAGTATACTCAGCTTATTTAAGATGCTTTCATTTACCCTCATTTTACATAATCTACACAATAATAATAGTTCTTAAGGAGTAAACTCCAGTCGTGCGTCGGAGGTGACATACACACTGTTTTTTCAGTGTCCCAACAATGGGAACATTATAATATATGATATAGTCAGTAGTAGGTTATAATTAAATAGAATTTCTGTTAGAAGTGACCTGTGAATTTACCATTCTAATTTTACACCGACAAATTCATTTAAACTAAATTGTGATTTAATCCGGCAATAATCCCGTTGCCCATTGATGCATATCTGTCGTTTGACAACCCTAACCATATTTAGGATGTGTAAAGTAATTCCATCACCTGAATCCTTATCGTGTCACATAAAAAAACAAGTACCGTAGGCAAAAAAAAAGGGATAGTATCACTCTTAAGATTCTTTTTAAATAGATAAACTGGTAGGGACGATCAATTTTTCCGGGTTTTTATCAGTGAAATAATTTATGTATTCGGATCAGTAGTGATAAATATGTTGAAATGCTATCTAAACGTTTGCAGTAAAAGTACTGTTTGAATTTCAACCCTTGAGCTTGCTAGCTATATATTAAGTTCTATTGGCAATATAAAATATAGTCCGGTTAAGCAGTAACCAGCCTTAGTGTGCTGAACTGCAAGTGGTCACGTCCATAAAAAAAAAATACAATTGCCCCTTATCTTGGTCACAAGTGTCTTTCAGTTTGGGGCAATTATTTGCTACCAAAACTCTCTTCACCGTTATTTATATATTTTTTTTCTCTCTGCGTATTATATTCATCACATCATACATCTTTGTACTAAGCGTTGAGTTACACTTACGGTATCGACAATAAAAATGGGGTCAGTAGCGACGGCAAAAAATGGGGTGTCGTATTCATTCATGGACAGATATTTTATTATACCTTTTAGATGTCCAATCTTTCTGATATTCGATATTTCTTTGTAACGGAGTTGTTTGTTTTGTTGTAGTTGGCTGAGTTGTTATTGTAATTTACTGAAATTATTTGACAGCTGTCATTCATTTTTACTAACATTTTTTTTTATGTTTTCACCAACCACTTAGACACTTTTTTATTTTATTGAAATTATAATTTTTATGAGTGTTTTCAACTGGAATTTACCAAATATTGATTTTATTTAGGGTTGCCAACCGTTATAAATATATAGTATTGTAATGTATTTTCGGTGCGTACTACTGTTACATTATATTGCAGGGAAATGGTAGGCGCATGGCCAGAAAAAAAAATAAGGTCTTAGGTTGTATCAATATTAATAAAATTCTAAGTTACTAGTGACAGACTGAATGACTGAAAGACAACGCACAACCGAAACTACTGGTCGTAGAAAGCTTTTTGGCATGTAGGTTCCTTGGGGAGTGTAGGGGAGCTCTAAGATTTTCCGAAATTCCTACGGCTACAGCAAAAATCGGGATTTCCGCGTATGAAGTCGCGGGCAAAAGCTATATAATACATTTTTTTTTCGAAAGAAAGTGAGCTCCAGCATAGGTTTATACACAAATGAAGAAATGCACCAAATTTTAATAAAATATTTCCACCAAAAAAACCCAACTACTCTGCCAAACATAGCGCTTGAATATAAATTAACTTGGATCTAACTGACCTCACTACGATGTTATCTCAACCGAGACCGATTGATAGAACATGAAGGGTTAGGCAACAAATAGCCCGGCGTTAACTCGAGTGGGGTAGGAAATAGCCCAGCGTTTGACGGGTTGAGGGCTCTTGTTACCTCTTAGGGTTAAAACGACTTCGTGTAGGTAAATAGATGTACACGTGTAGAGGATTTTTGTGGGTTGAAATTATTGGAATTTTTATAAGACGTATTTTGACTAGCATAGTTGTCGCACCTGTCTGTGGGTCCTTTACGATAACTCAAAATAAATTACCTAAAATTCCAAAGTGACAATTACACAATTTAGACAGACTTATTTTAGAGATTTATTTTTATTATAAACTTTTCACTTGATCGACGGAAGAAAAATTCTGTCGAAAGATAGGAGGAGAGGAGCTAGAAATTTTGTTAACACACTTTTAATTGTTTCAAACGTTTGTTCCATGAGTCAAACGCGTTCGAGTACCACAATTTTTTTTTTGTGATTGGCGTCTCGCAGTTCAACCTATAAGGTTGTCGACTTCTTAACCGGGCTTGCCTGTGGTGGCCTTAATATAATATTAAAGCATCCAGCCAGGGCTTATAAAAACTTACAAACTAAGCGACTTCACGCTAAGGGCACCCCCTGTGGGGTACGGGCCTCGGCTTAGGGCGTCGCTGAGGGGAGGACAGCTAGGGACGGGTTGGATCGAACTAGACCACAAAACATTAGAGACATCGCTTTATATCGCTAAAATATAATCCGACCAAGTAATATTGCTCGTTAGTTTCTTATTAACTTTACACGTATGTTACATTGATTGAATTTGGGATTATTTGTTGTTGATTAAATAATCGCTATGTAACTTAGTAGAAGTTTTTTGTTTACAAAATTTATAGCTTCTCGTGGCGGGGACTATAATAATTGAATATTTCTTGTCTACATTTTCTGAACTCGTCTAAATAGGTTTTGTAAACGATTTTTTGAAAAATTTGCGCAATGACGAGCGCTTTATGGCAATATGTAGAGCTCAAATCAACTTTAACTTTTTAGGGTGAAAGTAGCAACGATTTCTTAAACATAATTCAAAGGTTAATTACACATTAATTTTTAAATACTTATCAACATGTACTTTAACCTGATTTATAGACGTGACTAAGTCTAATAAATCGATGAACACCAGCTGGACGCACGAAAAAGGATGACTCATTATGACGTTCCGATCATTTCATCAATGTTTTGTTATGACGTTGTCACGTTACACAACCAAATTTATTATATGCTACTGTGTCTGTAAATAGAGAACGCTTAAATAAACTAAATATTTACCTGTCTATAGTCTGCTTTGCATGTATTTCTAGTTTTAAATTATTAGGAACACAACAAAACATAAATACTAACTTAAACCTATTTCAGTGGAATTTTATCAGAAAAAGAAACAACAATAAATCGACGGGTTTTCCTTTTTTTCTCTTTCTTTGATGAGTTGTTTCTGATAAGGTTCTAACGATATTACAAGGAACACATGATATAATATTCAACAGGTCATGAAACACAGAAACATGGGCTTCAGCAACTCTGGTACGTACAGCTTACATTAACATTATTAGTGTCACACTTTCTCTAGATTTTCAAAACGTTGCAGCATGGACGCCATCTTTTCAATAATGCGAATAGGAATGCGAAAATTGAGCTAAACATTTTTTTTTGTACTTATTCAAATTAATATCAGATGCGTCCCGTTCATCACATGTCATGTTACGAAAAATATTGAAAATATTTTCATATATCATGTCAATTCCTCAATTGTATTAGAATAAATGAAACTTTGATGTAAAATGCTTTCGCTAAAATTAATTTAAGGCTGTGTAAAGACCAAGCGATCTAAAGAGTATTCACAGCCGATTTTAATGTTCGATCACATAATTGCTGTCTTATTTGTGGATCGGTTCTAAAAACGCATATTAAATTAATGTCAATTCCGAAAGGCAATTTAATGTATCGTTTTTGCTTATGTTGTACATATGAAATTTCAGGGTTTAATTATACTAAGTTAAGCTATCTGTAAAACAATAACAATACGTTAAATTATACAAAATATTTCTTATGCATCCATCCACTATACCGTTTTATATACTGCTAACATACATAAGTACACTTTCTGAAAATTCTAAGTTGACCGCTACATTATCGCGGAAAGAGAAAAACAAAAATCAGCATGATGTTTTTTTAACCGCGATTTTTCTAATCATTTCAAAGTTTAATTGCAGATTAGATCTCATTACACTTTCTTATTCTTTTCAGCTACTTCTTTCAGCTTATTCATTTAGATACATTTTAAGTTCCAATCTGCTATTAAACTTTGTTTTAATCTAACATGAGCGATTAAAATGACCTGTTTGACAGAGGCGCGCGTCGCAGTCAAGCGATCGCGACTGCGTCGGACGATTAAAAGTGGCGCCACTAAAGTCGCCGACGATTAGCGGTCAGCTTCCAACTTCGACTGTACTACCTCAGCTTATGATATTAATGTTATTATATTAATAATATCTTTCATGCACATATAAGACTAATGACAAACACACTCTGAAAAAAATATGATTTATTTAAATTTTACATTTTGTATATCGTTTTGATCACCGAACAAACAGACAGAGAAATCAAAAAACACAAGACACATTTGTCTCAATCACGATATACAAAGCGATGTTTCAAACTTTCGAAAAAAGTCTTTTATTTTTATGTTTATTTTTTGTAGCTTTTTTCTGTAATAAAATTGGCATGCACCGTTAACGCTACGCGTGGTGACCATAGATAACTTTTATTGAGTTTTTTGAGAAAGAAATAAAGAGTGTGTTCGTCTTTTATATGTGCAGGGAAGGCACTGGTGTGGGTTGTCGATGGGCGACTGCGGACACATCCCACTACCACGGTAAGTCTTAGCCTTAGTTTTTATTTTTTACGGCTATATTCACAGGCATGAACTTTGATTTCATACAACAACATTCAGTTAATATTGAATGAAATCCTTTTAGTTTTAAAATTCATAACTAAGTAAGTACTGTACAGCTTAAACGGATCCGAGCTTTAAGGCTACGGCCGCACTGGTAAAACTTGTCATTCCACACAAATTGACGGTGACGCATCGCATGTATAAGCGACGATAATTTATTTCTTGCATCGTCGCATGTTAACCCTTACCAGTGTGACCACAGCCTAATAGACCAGCTGCGAGTGATCAACTAAATAATTGAACAAAATTGTCATTTCATGTTAAACTGATAGTTTGAAGAATCGATGCATCGATTTAAGTTGGTCGTCTGCAAACCCATGCATTTTTATCATGTAAGAAAGATGGTGTTTCACCATATGTTGGATTTCGTCTTCATTGCTCAATGAAAACACACATTATATTGCACCAGTACCCTCCGAGGTGGTTAGACAGAAGTTAATTAGTACACCCAGATTTTTGTCGGTTACTTATATGAAATAAACATCCTTTAAAAAAATTGCTACGGTCAACCACTCATTAGTGGAAACAATTAAGATGTTCATTGGTGAGTCCTCGGGTACGCCAAACAACTAGTAACCTTTTTAAAAAAAGTGCTGTCCATTCACATGACATTTAACAAAATAGAAAAACATTTTTAAAAGCATTTCGAATGAACGAGTTACAAACCGCATTAAAAATCAATGCAGTAATTTCCGTCTATAGTCTGACATAGGGACAGACACATGGCAGTTAACTTACACTATAATATGCATGGATTCAATGCATAGAACACTAGTTTTAAATGCCACAGCTCAAGAAAATCCAGAAGAATAACGTTTTTAAAAGTTGTGGAGGAATGACAGTTTCTTGGTTGAAAGGAGTTCTAAGACCTAGCATTTTTGTGTTACGGTTTGAATAATTTGGACACACATTGACTTTATAGGCTTTTATAGGTATTTTAACATACATTTATTTTCTCGTGTCTTGTAAAAAGCATTTTTCTGTCTAAACAGCGCAACAATTTTCCTTAGTGTAGAAAAACTTGTGTGATAGATAGTCAAACATAAAATGGGAGCCAGGAACGAAACTTTATCTGTCTCTTTTAACCTAAAGTTTACAACATACGCAGGTGAACACAAAAGAAAGAAGTGTCGATTCTTTTTTTTGTAAGTTGCAGGCATTCCAAAAATCACGAAAATTTCTCTTAGACATTTTCACCTTCTGCCACCCTTCCCTTTGCTTATACCATAGAAGGCCACATCCAAACATAGACAGTATTGATTGCCAGTCGATTGAATTAGTTATACGACCACTGTACAAGCAACTCGTCCAATGGAGCGTCGGCGGCTCGTCCGGTCGATTTCTGACGAATCAGTGTTCTACAAAGCGAATTACAAGAGAACTGAAATACCATACGATATGAAGTATTTGCAATACGTTTGGACGTCACCCTGTGGTGTTAGAGTGGATATTGAAGTGAGGCATGCGATCTCTCGTGAGTTTTTATTTATTACATACTAGCTCTTGCCCGCGACTTTGTACGCTTATATTCCATTTTTTCCCGTTCCCGTAAGAATTTCGGGATATCCTCTGCTAGTGCTCCCCTACACTCCCCAAGAAACCTGTTATGCCAATTTTAATATTTCAGCTTTCTACGACCAGTAGTTTCGGCTGTGCGTTGTCTGTCAGTCATTCAATCACTCGGTAACGGAAGAATTTTATGTATTAGGATAGGATAATGACGGAGTCCCATACAAAGTTTCATCCCCTATTTCAAGCCTTTTTTCCCACGACAAAAGGTAGCCTATGTCCTTCTCCAAGGTCTAATCTGTCTCTGTATCAAATTTCATCTAAATCGGTTCAGCGGCTTAGGCGTGAAGGCGTAACAGATAGACAGACAGAGTTAGTTTCGCATTTATAACTTTATTATGGATATCTATATAATACCTGATTGTAACTGTCCCAAAAGCACAAGCATTAATCACCACTTCTGCTCCAAGCGGGTTGGTGATTCCAGACTTGTTCTATCAGTGGTCTTCGACCACATCATTGCTTTTCATCAGGTGGGATTATGAAGAATTGCAAGCCTATCAATTATAATAAAGAAAGATTATTACAATCCAGGTTTCTTCATGAGATTTTCTTTTACCGATGTAAGTTGCTGACTATCTCGTCGATTTTCTGAAAAATAACCGGCTTTGTAAAGCTTCATTTTGCTACGTATGATTCTCTTTTAAAACATATTTTGTCATTTTAATAGACTATTCCCCAAGCTTGCCCACAACTCAGCTAAAATGCTCTGCGAAAATGCTTGCATTGTTGCATGCGCTATTTAGCTTTTTCCTAATTCATGCGGTAACCCATTAAACAAACTATCAATATCATTTACCATTTCGTCCAGATTCATTGAAATATTCTGATATATTTAATGTGTAAGTGTAGTAAGTAATCGAGTTTGTTATATGAAAAACTAAAAGGTTTTCAATGTGTAGCTCCAGTTTAATGAAAATGTTGTTAAAACTGCACTTAATTGAATTCATATTCGCAATATTAAAAAGAAGGTCTTCAATATTGCGAAAATTAATTCGAAAACTCACAAACGAAATCAATTTGCTTTTAAATAGGAGATTGGAACAGTTTTCACATGCTCTCATTTAAAATCCTTTAGCATCTGTCTTAAGATTTTGTTCTGATTTCTAAACGCGATCTTATGGTTGTCACCGGATTATTGCAAACACCGTTAGATTGTAATAAATCCTGATTAGATTAATGATCAATTCTCGACATATTGTAAAAGGTCATTGATATTGTCACACAATACCTGGTGACAATATCATATGTATGAAATAAATTCAATTTGACAGCTACTCTAGCCATTTATTCTGGCACAATTATGAGGCATTTAGAAGTTAGCCCTATGATAAATGATATTTATTTTGTAAGTAGGTTAAACATAACACTTTTACTCGTCAATCTTTTTGGGTAATTTTAAACTAGATGAGTCCAGTTTATGGTTTTTGTTTAGCCAAAATTATATCCCAGCCATCAGACAATTTTGGGGGGATTCTAACACGAATCTTACTTGGAATCCAAGAGTAGGTACCATGCCGCATGAAAGTAGCTAAATTAAATGTGCCATGTGCCCTCACATATACCAGGATAAAAGAAGACCAATGGAAGATTGATACTGGAAATACAAATCGAAGCACAAGTCTGGGCTGATATAATTTAGTTTGTCATCGACACGCTAAGAAGAAGGTCTAAGTAAATTCTCTTTTGTCATAAACCTGCTATCGGAAACAGCTTAGCCTTTTCAAAAGTATGCGGATTCCAGTGTAGCAAGAATCGTCTAAAACCAGTATGTCAATTATTATTTTATTTTTTTGTTGTTGTCAGACTTAAAGCTGTGGTCGTGTAGACTTTGAGGCCTGTAGTTTTTCTCTATGGCCTGATCATTTTGTGAAAAAATATGAAAGTTCTCCCTTTGTGTGGGTTTATATGGGTGTGAGCGGGAAGTATCGAGGCAAACAGGTGCCACAAGAGAAACTCTTTACCATAGACAGTGTTTGTCACTTTTTGGCAACCGCAGGCCAAAGCAGCATTATCCTGAGTGAGCGCGAAAAATTAAGATAATTACCTATATCTGTCATATTATATACATGCTGAAATTTTAATGGTTGTTTTCCCGCGGCAGAACGATTAGCCATCAGTAGTACTATCGAAACATAAATGTAAACTTAAAAAATAGAAATATTTTTAAAATTTTTTTTTTAAATATTCAAGTACTCGAAAGCGTGAGAAGCAATGGTAGCTCACTAGATACAATATTAGTAGACTCAATACTAACTCACTAGACGTGACGTAGGTACTACTGGCAGAGCGGCGGCGCGCCGACAAAGTTAAAAGCGATTCATAAATGTGGAGAGCAAAATAAGCTCTCATGCGTAGTATTTTTTTTTTTGTTTATCACAATTGTTATTCTGCCATTACTTGATTTTAAATTTATTATTGTTCATATATCGATTGTATTACCAAGACAAACTCATTTCGCTGCGGGAAAACAACCATTAAAACTTCAGCTTGTATATTATAATATGACAGATATAGCCAATTATATTATTTTAAATTTTCCGGCCAAGCAGCTTTTTAGTATCGCTATCACCACGTCATACGTCACAAAGCATAAACGCTACCGAAGACATGTCTTCCAAAAAGTACAAATAGCTTTTCGTCTGACAACAACGCACCGACCATCTGCTCCGACCGATCCTGTGCTCGCATCCCGTCCGCTACAGTACTCTAATGGTAACAAAATTATATTTATCTTTATGTCTCCGTTGTTCTCAGTGTCGGATGATGTGCCGCCGGTACAGCGAAGCGCACCTCTCCTTCAGTCTCCACAGTACACCGGTGGCAGGCCACAGCCTTACAGTAAGTACATAGCTATACCAGTATACTCATTGAAGAAAGGAGTATACCTACCCAATTATGTACCGGGTTACTTCGGAGACAGTGCGTAAAGTTTACGTATATCAAGATCATTTAAAATTAATAGTCATGTGTTGTGTTGCAATGTTTCGAACAAAAATAAAAAACAACGGGTTGCACTCCGGGAGTGCAGGCAGAAGTGAAAACTTGAACATTAACGTTGTGCATTTTTGATATTTTGGAATGGTTAGGGAATAATTTCGCACGAATTGCTTTAATTATCAGTATAAAAGTATTATCATTTATGTGGTAAAATACAATATTCATTTATTGCGCTTTTCTCCGTCTTACGAATTTTCGATCAGGTCACGTGTCCTGACGCGAGTTTAACCCATCCTAAAAGTGCACAACGCTGCTAAAGAAGTTTTCACTTCAAAAAAACTTTAATTTCAATAAGCACACGTCAATAGGTTAGTAAACAAGAAAGAAAACTTAGACCTATGTTAGTATATTTATGTATGATATTTTGACACAACGTTGTTGTTAAATATATATGTCACTGAAACGCCGTAAGATTGTAAAATATATAAGCAAAGCTCTTTTCATAATATCACACAGTCAAGGACCAACACATATCTACACATACTGATTATTTTGTCTCAAAACATACCGCCTAACTCAAGTATATGTCTACAAATAAACTAACGTATAACTTTCGGTGGATGACCAACGAGTTTCGAACTCGACTGTAGCCTTAATCAAGAGCTTTTCAAGCGACAAACTGCCGAAATTATCTCCGATAGCTTCCGATGACCACAGCATTCACGTACACATCCCGTAATATTAATTCAAAAAATGAATTCAAAAAATTCAAATGTCATTTATTCAAATTAGGCTGAGTGCCAGCACTTTTTGAACGTCAAAGTTCTACATAAAGACAGTCCCCCAAAACGCCCGCCCGTCACCACTTCCTAGTGTTTTAGCTGGGAAGAAGAAGTGGCGCAACAAACTCCCCAGCAACACATCTGTCTGTTAATTTATAAAAACTTGAATTTATACAGCAGTATGCAAAGTTTACAAAACATGACACAGAAAATTATATGCATTTCCGAAAGTTAAAAATTACGCACCATACACTGGAACACGCGGTAAAATATGTACTCTCATCTAAGTACCAATTTTACCGCACACTTCGTTGTATTCATTTTTAACTTTATTTACATATTATTATTATTTATTTGCAAATAACTTAATCTTTTTGACCAACCAACCTATTATTTTATTTCTTTTTTTTAAGCATGGGAAATCATCAAATGACTTCTTCCGCTCTGGGTGGAGCGGAAGGGCGTGTCAGACTCGTACTGAATAAAACCCATCCGTGTTCCTTCTAAAGCCTTTTGCGTTCCGGGGCCGTGGTGACTCTTTTGAACAAATTCCGCAACCCTGGCAGGCTCTGGCCCTAGCGGGCCCCGTCTCCTATGTTGCTATGCTGATGGAGATCGGAGAGCGGGTTACCCAACGCTTGCCGTCCGCAGGCCCGTTCCTACGGTGGCCGGGGATCGCCCTGCGACTCCCAACGCCCGGGGCCTTGACAATTCAAAAGTGTCTGTAAATGGTCTAATTAAAATAAATGCTTTGAGTTTTTGAGTTGTAACTGGACAGACGTTTACAGAATCGCACTACTCAGGTTTTCTGTCTGCATCTAACACCATTCTAAAACTAACATCCATTTAGAACGACCCTCCTGTTCATTTTGCCGAACATTCTGCAAACTGTGACAATCTAGTCAGAAGTTAGACGATTTCTGAAACTTTTCCGTACTTTTCACTGCTCAGTTGAACTCCGTGCTGGTAAATAGTTTGGAAACTTGTGCTTCATACAGTTTTTGGGATATGTTAAATCAATGTTAATATGAGAAATCAATGTGAAGTAGTTTTTTCTATTCTTTTTATAAGGTAGATAATTATAAAAGATAGATTCCTATCTAGTGAGAGAGTTAAGCGGAAATTAAAAAGGATAAAATATAAATCTATACTAATAATATTATAAAGAGGAAAGGTTTGTATTTTTGTATGTAACGAATAAACTTAAAAACTACTGGACCGATTTGAAAAATTCTTTCAGCAATGGATAGCTACATTATCAGCGAGTAACATAGGCTATATTTTATCCCCGTACTCCCACGGGAACGGGAACTACTCGGGTGAAACCGCGAAACGTCCACTAGTATTAAAATAAAGAGCAACCCCTTGATTGAACTGTAATGCGTTTTCTTAAGTATGAGATAAAAATCAGAATTTTCTATTTTCTCATCTGTCATTTAGAAACTAAATAATGTTTGAAGTGAAAACTTCTTTAGGCGCGTTGAGCACTTTTTGGGTGACCAAAAATTATGGAACTCGCGTCATCGTCACCGAACGCTTTGGGTGAACAAAAATCATGGAACTCGCGTCATCGTCACCGAACGCTTTGGGTGAACAAAAATCATGGAACTCGCGTCATCGTCACCGAACGCTTTAGCTTTTGCTTAGTTTTCACTTTTATCGGCAGTCCCCAAAGACTGCCCCACATGTTTTTTTATCAAAGTATAATTACAACAAACTAAACAAGGCAATTAAACTTGAAAAATCTTTGAACCTTAATCAAGTTCACTATTATACCAGCTACAAATTACTACCTAACTAATCTATTTGAAAGAGTCTAAAGTCTTCACTTAACAGAAACTTCGTGACAAGAACAAATAAATAAATCAGAGCTTATAAAATCAATATTGACTCATTGAAGGTCACTCAGCGCGATGTGTAGCCAGTCAAGCATGGAATTCCTTTGAAGGATAATAAGATCTTAAATGAAACGAACTATTTTTTAGGCTTCCGTACCCAAAGGGCGTCTGTCTGTCCATCTGTCAGCAGGCTGCATCTCATGAACCGTGATAGTTAAACAGTTGAAATTTTCACAGATGATGTGTTTCTGTTGCCGCTATAACAACAAATACTAAAAAACAGAAAAATAATAATATTTAAGGGGCTAACCAGATATACTTTACTGAAACACTAGGAGAGATATTACCTTTATGGAGACTATTTCCCAGCGGTCACTGTACTTGCGGCTAACATGACCCGCCCGATCCCAATTTGGCCTTTTTATTTAAGGATGGGAAATCATCAAATGACTTCTTCCACTCTGGGTGGAGCGGAAGGGCGTGTCAGACTCTTACTGACTAAAACCCATTCGTGTTCCTTCTAAAGCCCTATGCGTTCCAGGGCCGCGGTGACTCTTTCGAACAAATTCCGCAACCCTGGCAGGCTCTGGCCCTAGCGGGCCCCGTCTTTTATGCTGACATCTCTTTGAGGCGCGCGTGAAACACAACGCGCCATCGACCCGGGCCTGGTGGTGATCGGACAGCGAGCCACCCAATGCTCGCCGTCCGCAGGCCCGCGCCTACGGTGGCCGGGGATCGCCCTGCGACTCCCGACGCCCGGGGCGTCTTCTCCTGTAGCGGCGGTTGGGGCGAAGGCCTTGCCTTTCCCTCGCGCGGCCCGCCTCCTCCTTCGCTAGCATTACTGCTTCGCAGAAGGAGGTGACCGCTCCCCAAGCCTCCTCGCTCCGGACCATGTNAGGCGCGCGTGAAACACAACGCGCCATCGACCCGGGCCTGGTGGTGATCGGACAGCGAGCCACCCAATGCTCACCGTCCGCAGGCCCGCGCCTACGGTGGCCGGGGATCGCCCTGCGACTCCCGACGCCCGGGGCGTCTTCTCCTGTAGCGGCGGTTGGGGCGAAGGCCTTGCCTTTCCCTCGCGCGGCCCGCCTCCTCCTTCGCTAGCATTACTACTTCGCAGAAGGAGGTGACCGCTCCCCAAGCCTCCTCGCTCTGGACCATGTATTCAACCAGGGCCGGACGCGAGAGGTCACCGCCGCCGATCGCCTCGAGGGTATCGATCCCTTGCATGTGCCATTTTGTCGTTAAACATCCAACAATTAATCCTGAACATTGAGCAATCAAACTTAGTTCTATTTCAGCGAGATAGGATACATCACACTGAAAGCGATTACCGAAAAACGGAAGCGGGATCATAGACACTATTAGCCTGCCAGGGTTGCGGAATTTGTTCGAAAGAGTCGTCGTGGCCCTGGAACGCAAAGGGCTTTAGATTGAACACGGATGAGTTTTAGTCAGTAAGAGTCTGACGCGCCCTTCCGCTCCTCCCAGAGCGGAAGAAGTCATTTGATGATTTCCCATCCTAAAAAAAAAAGCACATTGTGTATTCACTTGACTTTGCTTCCCTTCTGCATATATATGTTTTTATCAGCCTACGCTTTCCAACTTCGGGGTCAAGGCCTCTCCCATATTTTCCCTGCTCTCTTACGTCTTGTCTTCAAAGTCAAAGTCAAAGCATTTATTTCAAATAAACCATTATCAGGTACTTTTGAATTGTCAAAGTCAGCCCGTCAAAAACATGAAGCTATTTGCACGTTCGAAAGCGTAGATCTCTATGGATAAGAACGTGCAAGAAACTCGACGGACACTCTTTTAAATCATTTTATGTTTACAAAAATCCCGGTTACATAAACCTTGTTGCTTCTATATATGAGAACAATGTAAAGAAAGAAAAAAACAATTTATAGTATGAAATATTAAAATGAGGCAGTGGCAACCAAGGGATGACCAGTCTCCACTGACGGCGCCCGTTCACGAACATGAACTTCTCCGGCTAACCAACGATTTGAAGAATGCTACGCTCCATCGCTCTTTTGCAAGCCTCAAGTGTGGACTACTGAGCGCCATAGGTTAGGATAGGCAGAAATTACATTGGTGGCCGGCACAAGCCGGGAATTACGGAAGTCGCATCCGTTCCCGCGATCCCCGGCGTAGGTGGGAGATGGAACACCGGGGTGGTTTAAGTTAGTAAGAGTCTGACAGACCCCTCCGCCCGCCCCAGGGCGAAGGACATCCAAGAGGATATCACCCGAGATAAAAAAAAGGGCAGAATTCACATATCGACGAACTTGCGCTTGAATGACACGGAAAGATCACCCTTCATGAGCAAAGAATAACGGAATTCCATATGCGCGAATTAGCAGACCTTGATAACGAACCGTTTTTGTGCTCAAAGAATTCTCATACTTAGCCTAAAACTTCATTAAATCCTGTTCGGTAGCTCGACTATTTGCTATGGGGTAGGAACAATGTCTCTGCTTTTTAACCGACTTCAAAAAGCGGAGGTTCACAATTCCGTTTTTTTACGTCATAACTCCGTAATTTATAAACCGATTTGAAAAATATATTTTTTTGTGAAAGAATATACGTTCCGACTGGTCCCATAGAAATTTCATCAAAATCGTTTTAGTATTATGGTTTTTAAAGCAAAACAGCTGGAGGAAATAGGAAATATATCATCCAAGTAAACGAAATTGTGCGTTTTGCTTTCTTGTGACTTTCTAGTGGTGTTGTTAGGTGTGGGGTACCACTAAAAACCTAGACCTAGACTAGAGTCAAGAGCAAACCCATATTAAATAAAAAAAAGGGAAAATTAAAAACTTTTTTACCAAAAATACAACTTAATTTCGGAAGTCGGTGTTTTTGGTTGTTTCTTCGTATTTTAACACCGACCTCCTTTGAAGTCGGTTGTATTTTTTTGTAATAAAGTTTTTTTGATAAACTCGTTGGTGAAATCGCTTCATCCACCGCTATCGCTTGGTTCCCAACCGGTCCTCTCTTCCAAATATCCACGTTCAGTAATCCAACTGCTCAGAAAGTGTCCGAACCCGTCGATGCTCCCGGCTTGCTCTGAGTTTAAAGCTTCTAATTCCCGTGGCTTCATTCCAAAGCGAAACTTCAAACGAGTTGATTTTGCTTGGTTTGATTCTGAATCGAAGAGTTTCAGAGCTATCATATAATGAGTATAGATCAGTGGTTTCCAACCTGAGGTACGTGGACCACTTTTGGTCCGCAAGGGCTAAAATATGGTCCGCGAAAGGTTTAAAATGTCAATCTTTTCTCTTCAAAAATGTCATTGATGCAAACTATTAGTTTCTATCAGAAATATTGTGTTTTTTATGACAATGCTCTTTGATAACATTAAATAGGTAGCTTTTATGCTACAACTTTTGAATATCTATTTTGTTTAGGATATAAGTTTTTTTTTTAAGATGCGTACAGTTTCATTTTTTTCTTGATTTCTGGCCCCTGCTAACAACAAATAAATCAAAGTAGTCCTGCGTCAAATAAAGTTGGGAACCACTGGTATAGATGTTGATGAATGGGCAGGAGAGAAAAGCTAAAGAAAAGATGGACTGTGTGAGGAATGATGAAATGAAAGAATGAATGATTTGAAAGAAAAGGTTGTGAGTGAATGATAGCGTGATGGTTGACAAGAGAGATTGAAAGAACGAAGAACGAAACGAGCTGAGCTGTGCTCGAGTAAAACCTACAACAGGAACAAGGGAAGGAAGTCGATGGTTATGAAAGCATTTTGTATTCATCCCATAGTAGAGAATAGAGGTACAAACACAATACAAAAGCCTTTTGATAATAAAGTGTGTTGTACTCATAAAAACGTAATAATTAAAAAAAAACAAATACAAAAAAGGGTTTATTAAAAATTTCTTAATTCTTCTCTAGTTAACGCATATTTCCAAAGTGCTGGCAGTCTAGGTATTAGTTTAAAACAAAGAACTACGCTGTTTTAAATCCTTTCTGAATTCCAACACGTGTTTAGCTAGCGTCGTGGTTATTTTCAAGATCAAATCAATCAAAATCAAGAGTCATTTATTCAAATTAGGCTAAAGTACCAGCACTTTTTGAACGTCAAAGTTCCACATAAAGACAGCCCCCCAAAACGTCCGCCCGTCACCACTTCCTAGCGTTTTAGCTGGGAAGAAGTGGCGCAACTAACAAACTCCCCAGCAACACATCTGTCTGTTAAATTTACTACTAACTGTAAAATCTAAAAGTAAAATACTTAAAAAAAAAATGCATTATATTGATTCTATGACTTATTATTATCACACTACTGGTGGTTTGTACTTTTAAAGACGTGTTACTTCTTCACATATACTTTGAAAGTCTTCAAACAGGATATATCATTTATGATGTTTGTACACTGACCGCCCTAAATCTAACTTCTTTCGTTCAGTCCATCCAAAGGTTGTCTGTAAGAGATTGCCCTGTGCGATAAAACCGCCCATTGTACACTTGTTTTTTAAAATATTTATATATATATATTACTATGTTTGTAATGAGGTGTACAATAAAGTATATAATAAATAAATATTCAAGTTCTGAAATCCCCCAAATACCTAGTACGAAAATTTTTGAATTTTTCACAGTATTCGTATCTTTTTTCCACAATTCCAACAATGTATTGTGTACCTACAAAAACAAGCAAAGTGCAGCAAAACATGCATAAAAATATCTGTGAACGTTCTCATGCTACGAAAGTGCTAAAATTGTAAAATTCACGAGTTTTACATCCATATCTTAATGTATTCATCTTTTTGGTTGCGAATTTCACGTTTAAAACATTTGGTTTTGAATATTCTTCATGAAATTTAAACCGATGTTATGTGTATTAATCATTCGAGTCAAAGTTTTAGTGTTCTTAGTATTACGTACTTAGGTACTAGGTTCTGAAATGTATGTAATGATTTAGAAAAAAATAGCTCAATGTTTTGGAAATACATTTATTGTGGGTAAGGCTGAGAATTAGAATTCCCTGCCGCAGGCTGTATTTCCTGATTGATACAACCTGGGGTTCTTCAAGTCAAGAGTGAGTAGGATACTCCTGGGCAGGCGTGCTCCATTGTCGGCCAACATCAGGTAAGATAATGGTTAAACACGAGCCTTTAAATAAAATAATAAAAAAATCAACGAACCCCTGACACCTTTCGCATTTTCCAGTGTCATTTTTCTTCAAAAAAGTTAAAAAACATTAAAAAACTTCTCATACTTTAATCGCTAAAATAAGGAAGGAGAATTCTGAAAAATTCTCCGAGAATCACAAAATAAGATAATCTTCTTGTTACACTATAAAAATATCGTAAAACCCTGCTGAGAAACATGAAAATTTGCTCTGAATTGAAAAATTTCATGCATAAAAGATGTGAGATCACATATCCACCAAATGAGGCGTCCTGAATAAAAGTGAAATTTGTTTTAAACGATTCACAAAATGGTGCTCAATCCGATCTCGGCTTGGAAATTGAATTCAAAACCGTACTTTTTGAGATTAAAAACGTATTGAATCGTTCTATCGGTGGGTTTTCTGATATGGAAAGGTTTTAAAACGTAATTTTTGAATAGTATTGAATATAAAAATAATTTCATGATATATGGTAGTTTTTTAAGGAATGCTGATTCCATGCTCACTAAGCAGTATATTTCCTTTTATATATTTTTTTTCTATTCAGGATGGGAAATCATCAAATGACTTCTTCCGCTCTGGGTGGAGCGGAAGGGCGTGTCAGACTCTTACTGACTAGAACCCATCCGTGTTCCTTCTAAAGCCCTTTACGTTCCAGGGCAGCGGTGACTCTTTCGAACAAATTCCACAACCCTGGCAGGTTTCTTTTATAATAAGCTTTAGTTTTTTTCAATGCTACTGGACTGTTTTCATGAATAGGTGCTAGTACACATATTTCAGACAGTTAATTGTAGTTGATTATATAAAAACTTGGAATAAATAAGATTTTCAACACAGGTAGAATTGCATTTACTGAACAAATTGAAACAGCACTATTAAACTCTCAATTCTGACCTCTGCATAAAAGAAACCTGTAAAAAGAAGATCTCAAAACGAGCTCAGATAAAAAATAAACATCGTCATTTAAAAACGAGAGAGTGAAAGGCGTCCGTCGCTGTTGAAATCCGGCAGCGGAATGGGAGATACGCTTCGTACCGTCGGGAATTGCAATAACGCCCAGGGTTGCAAGACGATAAAATTTAAATGCAGCAGTGTTGCTGGCAATACCGCTGACTGTAACTGTTAAACATGATATTGCGACGTGTAGTAAGGTGGAAATTAGATTCTATGCTAACTGGGCTGAGTGTGGAGTGTTTTTAAATAATATAATGTATTCTCTAAACCAGATAGAGCTATTGTGACACTGCTTTCTTTTAAAATTTTAAATATTATTTAGTACCAATTGGTCCTAAATGAGCTTATGATTCGACGAAGTCATTTTTATGGCGATATTTTCCTGTAACCGGTTGCTTAGTAACGTTCCAGATATGGTACAATTGTCTATTCAGTAGTGTCACCACAATAGTATTACCACTATCGATTAAATAAACTTCAGTTAAGAATAACTCAAGAACCATACAGTATTATCGAACGTCAATTTAGAAGTTTAATACTCAGTCTCATATAGGAGCACCGAAGCCCACCATACAACTATAAATGCACATGAAATCGATCCGTGGCAACCCTGGCGTGGACTGACGAACCTCCGCCGGTGTTGCTAGCTCTAAATAATTCATAAACTGCCAGCCTCGCTCGTAGCGTGCCCTCAATGATTTTCTTGCGTATGTACTTTATACTAAGGTACTGTTATAGTTTGAAAATGTGAAGGGAAGAAGGTTAGTTACTCCTCAGAAACACCATTAGTGTTTCTGAGGAGTAACATAGAATCTGGCTTTAATCTTTTATGCATAACTGAATGCATTTGCTACAAAGTACTGTTAGGTACAGTACTTTGTAGCCAAGGCATTCAGTTGTGCACAGTAATCCATAGGATTAAATTCCAATGTTCGATAATATGATTTAAAAATATTAACGGGTGCGATACTAACGGGGATGTATTCGTGTACGTCCTGTCAATTACAGAAGAACTATTTATTCTAAATACTTAACTTAAAAAAAAACAAAACCTAAAACCTTAAAACCTTAGAATTTGGCGACATAAATTATTATACACTTAAAATAAAAACTCCTAACGGCGACATAAATTTACTCCGCATCGACTTCGACTAGAATTGTGCCCAAAAGACTGGCGGCATTGTCACGTTGTATGGCAATGCTTATCCTCTGTCCAAGGTAAAAGCCAGGCCGTGGATCAAAAAAACGTGTATTAATTTATTCTGATAACAAACCCTCAAACCGATCTCTTGCCCTTATCTCAATTTATTTGAGGTCTGTTCAAAATGTTTTCTTTTCTCTTATTCTTCTCTGTTAGTCGCCCACTCTGTAGTTAATCACCCCTATTGTATATTTCATAATTTTCCATCGTTTCTTCGGATATCCATCATCCCTCAAAATTTTCCTCACGACATTTAGCAACTCTAAAACAACGGTACGTTTTTATAATTATAATAATAACTCCCTAAACCTACCTTCAAGCGCTAACCTACTACTGCAGAAAGCAGTGATACTAAACACGTGCAGACTAGTAAGAAAGTTCCTGCAATGTGAATCCTGATAACCCGGCACCAAAACATCCATACCAATACACCCCCATCTATCATACAGCCTACTGCATCTACTCTTATCCCAATTGATGAACACTTGGCTTAGGCCCGTGCCATCAATTCTTTCCGGTTCGCCGAGGAAAACAAATGAGAAACAAAAATAATAATAATATTGTTTTATTACCCAAACTTACAATTAGTATCACTATGTTGTTAACAATACATATTTTTTATACCAAATAGTAAAGTCACACATAATACACACCTCTGACACCCAAGCTAAGATTGAACTTGTAGTATGGGTGTCAGGGCTCCCTAGGTTTACAAAGACAAAAACATTTATGACCGGAGTTTCAGTATACTATACAGCAAACAAAGAGTTTAGGGCAAAAATTAAATAAAGAAGATATTTTGATAAAAACGATAATAATTAATTCATTCATGCAAAGTTAACCAACTGTGTAGATGTTGTGTTTATGTTTTGTGATAAATATGTGATAAATTGGCTATTTGGAGAGAAGTATAGGTACATATTTCCAGTTCATTTCATTCTCAACGTCTGAGAGCTGCATACTAGATGCAATCCCTTGAGATTATCTTACCGCACTGATAAATAAAAGAAAAAAGATAAAAAAACCTTCCATATTCCGATATACGACTCCAACATTCGAGGACGAGGATTCAGAAACAAACCAAACAAAAAGAAATCCCAGTTCTAATGAAAAATTAAATTCTGTATCTCGTTTTATTCTTTCACTGACAGAGAGACAGACGGATACGGTCTGTGTTTTTTTAGGGGTCAGCGTAGACTGGTTAGCAAAATTCTCGAGCATTTTTTCATTAATAAGTATACCTGAACTAAAAGTAAAATCAGCTGTCTAGCCTTTCACATCTATGTTATGGGGTATCCATGCTAAGATGTTGAATACCAGTATTTACCTGATTACCCCAGAAGGGTAATATTCTCGAGAGTATATATAATGTCTATTATGCACGCCCTGTAGCCTGTTTCGGCTGGAATCTGGAGAGATTTTAACAAATTACGTATTTTTAGATTTTCCTAAGCGCCAAAATGCCCAAAGCTATATGAATTTTGAAAAAGAAACAAGATGGCGGTCGTATTTTTACCCTACTGTTTTACGAGGAGAAGGATTTTTCCGTGAAATAGTCACGTGGGGTGTTAAACTAACATTGAAAAAATAGAGTGCAAGAGATTCCCTGTGACGTATGTTCTGGCGTATCTTCACTTTAAAACTTTATCAAAAAAAATATGTATTATGCTGAAGCATAATGCTGCTCTGTCTACGCTGACCCTTACGCGATCCTCGTTTAACGCAACCCTACTAAAATAGGGTATGGATGCAACGCTTTTCGTTCACACCTGCTTGTGTACCGTTTAAAAATGGATGGGTACCACGCTCTCGCCCCTTTTTTCATCCACCTGTGATGGTAAACATTTATATCGTATGGTATGCTCAGATGGGTATATTATTTGTCGCTCAAATAAAATGTTGAAATCATAGAGTTTAGTACAGTTTTTATCCGACTACGGCGAAGCAAAAAGGAGGGTTTTGATTATATGCTATTTAACCTTTTGAACGACATATACATGTCAAGCAAGCGCGTGCCCTGTACGCCGAACGTCACAAATATGTGACAAAAAGTACGGCGAATTTGTGGCTTGGCGTCGGGGGCACACCGATGCGTTTATGCTCTGGCGTTCAAAAGGTTAAGGAGCTATTCATACCATATCTCGCCATATTCTAGTCTTCCAAAATTTGTAAATTCTAGAATGTGGCTAAAATATTATTGATAAAATATTATTTAAGACCTAAGGTTCTTGAAATATTTTATATATAATTTATTAACTTTATTTAAAAACTAACATAAAAATTGTCTCGGACTACGCAGTTAAAATTGGAAAATATTTTGCCTGGAAAAACATTCGGTTCCATAGCAATTTATTATTCTCACTGAAATATTTTGTTTCGTTTTATTTTTTCCATAAGAAATATTTTATGATAAAACTTTAAAATATAGGGTAAAAACATTTTAGCAGCTACCGAAGCTGGAATTTATGCTAATAAGCTTATGTCATAATATTTAATTATTTTTTTCCTTAGCCTATTGTGTCCCACTGCTGGGCAAAGGCCTCGCCCATATCCTTCCAGACATTCTTTTCTTGCGTCACCTCGAACCAGCGTTCGCGGTGTGCATCCAAATCATCAATATTAAATAATATAATATAAGTATATAATATTTCATTAAAATAAATATAACATATCAGCTCCTGCCAGTAGACACAATGTTGAATATAGCAAGCTAATGTTTCCACAACCTTTATACTTGTTTTGGCGTAGGTACGCTCAGGATCATTATATTTTTATTAGAGCTCAGTCAGATAGCTATTGTAGCCTTCTTGCCTCTATTTCCTTTCTTTAACGTTGGGATAACGACCTACGGGAAACCTGGAGAAGAATTTACCATTAAAGGCGAGTCTTTGTTAATTACTAATGGCAAAATTAGTCGATGATATTACTTTACTTGTCGGAAATGTCATAAACTTGGCAAAAAATGAAAGAAAATCATCAAAAAAGAGGTTTACGAAGAGCTATTTCTGCACAATATAGTCATCTCCTTTTGATGATTTTACCTAAAAATTGTAGGATGAAAAGTTGTATATCAAAAGCATTGGTTCTTTCTTTGACTCAACACACAATCTCAATCCCAACGACACTATAAACAGCAATACACCAAATTGACATTAGCGAAAACATTAAAATACATATTATTATATTACACTTCGGTTATATGTGTCGACCACGCGTAAAACGAACGCTTTTAAACAATTACGCTCGTAATGGCGCCCCTTAAAATGTTTATTGATATCCGTTAATGGGGTTAATGCGGAATATAAAATGCATTAATGTGGAATTTAAACATTTTCAGTGCTTCGAATATTGGTGGTGACATTTTTAATACTTTTCCGTTCGTGTTTTGTGATAACTCAACTAGAAATCTATAAAAAAAAACTTTGATTTGGTTAACACAGCTTTCACTTATTTGGACTACACTTTTGCGACGTGATCACTTTGGTACTTTTTTAACACATTTTTTTTAAAAACGATATCTAAACAAGACTCAATCATGAGAAATCTCACTACACATACTTTTGACAAAAAAACAACAAAAAACTATACAAACGAATGTCTCAAGAACAATACAAACCAAAAACACACTCGGAACAAAGCACCAAAGGCTTGGATTGATTCTCCGGCTCGTCGACAGATGCATCGACCACAGCTCCGCCTACAACCAGATCCTGCAGCGAGGACTCTTGCAGCCAACACAGCCAGCATTCCTGCGAACACTCGCAGAACGGTGTGTATAGACCCTGATTGGACCTAAAACCCGTTTGGATGTATAAAAACAGCTAACTTTCCTGTTGAACTTACACGAATGTGACTTAGACGTTATGTCGTCTACATATATAGACGACCGCATGATGTTTAGTGAGAACTTTCTGCGTGGAGGTTTCGTTAAAGCATGTCGAATGAAAGCAACGAAACTTCTTGTATAGAAGTTTAAATGATTATTTATCAGACTTATTTGAAGGATATCGCAAAAATAATTCTTAGAAAGATAAAGCCTTTTCCTAGTAACTTCTGCACATACTTGAATTCCTATCGGATAGAAAGTTCTTGTTTAAAAGATATCTCCAAATAAGTATGATTGATTGTTAGCTACTAAAATGTTGTGTTAGTACTAATGTTGTAATCCCAATAATTATATTTCTGTGTGTCCACGTAATTGTAACAGAAACACTGTACTTGAGAATGATCTGTAACCACCACTAAATTGATTTTAAGGAATCATTTCTGACATATAAAATTTGACATCACTAAACTTTAATTTATTTATCGTATCATTAATATTAAGTATTTTATTCGATATATAGTAAAAATAATACATAGTTTTACATTCATACAAGTACATGATAAGATAATCTACATACCTACACATACTTTTACTCTTGATAAGACATTATCTATTTATATTTTTCCATATCTTAAATTAATCATTTTACGTGGCTAAGATGAAGGCTAGTTTAGTACTCGACAAATACGAGTATGAATACTAATTTAAACTATTTTTGTTTGTCACAGGTTTGTCAGGCATTTTAGTCTTTGCTCTCAAAATTCACCTTCATCATTTTTCTTCTATCTTACAAAATTCTTAGCTACGTAAAATATACATTAGTAACTACAAACAGAGCTTACAGTACATTTAAATTATTGTCAAACATCTGTACAATAAATACATTGATTCCCACACGACTTTCATTTGAATCCTACCCTGCATGTCGATGGCACCTGTGTGTTTGATAGAAGAATGGCACAGCATCTTGAAAGCACTCTTGTGGAGAAGATTCGTGTTCCTTCTTAGTTTTAAGACAGTTATGGTGTGCTTCTGTGGTATCAGCATTTTTAACATGCTGTTTAAATTTCTTCAAGTCATGAGGTTGGTTGCTTTGGTGCGCCAGACTTATTGTTTTCAAGGGTTAGTAAGACAGATGTTGAAATCTGTATTGATGACAACAGTCTAAACGACATCCAGACTAAAAAGATTCTCCAAAATTTGATAAAAATCATGATGCAAACGAAAATTCTCATTGGCTTCGTAACTAAGGGACAAGATCGAGAGAACAACAATTTTGGAAGTATATTTTCTATATTTTCTAAGCTCGACGATCTTGCATCAGCTTTCCTTTGCTGTGTGTAATAAAACTTATCTCGTGAGAACCTGGACACTTCTGTTTTACCCGTTATGAAATCTTATCATGTGACACAGGCTCTATTTATTTTAGACTGGTTTAAAGTACCTATCAATCATTGTTTTCTATTGGAGTCTACTTCACCTACTGACTAGAGGCTCTAGAGAAATGGCATTCTGTCAGCGGTAGGGTGGCGAAGGCAATTGTCAAAATATCATAATTAACTAACGAGTTGTCACGGGATCAATTCCTTATGTTTTGGCATTTCGTAAATTGCATAAGCAGCTAATAGAATTGCACGTTGTCTAGAGCCTTAGGACTTTGGAGCTTTTCCTATTCCCCACTATTTCTGTTCATATTCATATCTTTGCCGAACCAGAGTGTCTTTAATATCGGAGTTATTTAACGAAAGTTTTGTTTATTTTCCACAGATATGGACTACGGGAGCGGCGGGCCCCCGCCACCGGGGATGATGAAAGATCGACATGGGCCACCACCTCCACATCATCCGGTAATTATTTATCATTCTCTTGTGTGTTACCAATAATTTAATAAATTAGCTGTTGCCCACGATTTTGTCCGCGTTTTTTGCGCGGCACTGTTTTTTTTTCAAGAACAGCCTACGTTAATCCTTATAACATCAGCTATCTGCAAGTGAAGTCCCGTAAATCTGTTCAGCTGTTTCGGGGATTAGCCAGAACAATCAGACAAACAAAACATTTTTCTTTAATCTTTTTTTTCGTTTCGTTTGGGTAAATTTTCAAATTTCTATAGGACTTAAGGTCCAGGAGCTGCATTTTTCTTTCTCGCTCTTTTTATTATAAACGATGAAATTGAATAATTGGTTTATCATTATACGAAGCCAAATCGAAATGTCGAAATTGTATTGCTTCGTACTAATTGATATCGTTATTGAACGCGAATCATTTTATTGGCGTCAACGGACCATTTCCATTTCCTTAATGGACGGTTCAGAAAAAAAAAACTTGGTAGTACAAAATTATATAGATATGGTTTTCGTTGCGCAACACGAGACGGGAAACAAATAATTTGAATAAAGGGTCCCCGCTTTTACCAACTTCATTGTTCACTGGTCGAAAGTGCTATTACGTATGTAGTCCTGGATTTGATTTGACACTACAGCCCGACTTGGGGCTGTAGTGTTAAACCATTGATCCCAGCTGTCATCTTTGACAGCCGTTTCGGCAATTTCTGAATTAATTCTAAGTAATAGTCATATCAGGCTATCTTGTTACCACTTTTCGAGAAGGTCAGATAGGCAGATGCTCCACGTTAACTACTGATATTTAGCAGTTCTACATACAGTTATCTATGAATGCAGGACAGATAATGACCCAACGATCTAGACTTCCGGATCATCATGCCAGTATTAAAAGCAAAGTATGTTTCATCTTTTTACTACGCTCGGTAGGAGCGTTTTCCTTCTTTTTTAGGATGGGAAATTATCAAATGACTCCTTCCGCTCTGGACGGAGCGGATGGGAGTGTCAGACTCTTACTGACCAAAACCCATCCGTGTTCCTCCAAACGCCCCATGCGTTCTAGGGCCGCGGTGTCTCTTTCGAACAAATTCTGCAACCCTGACAGGCACTGGCCCTAGCGGGCCCCGTCTTTTCTGCTGACACCCCTTTGAGGCGCGCGTGGAACACAACACGCCGTCGACCCGGGCCTGGTCCTTATCGGACGGCGAGGCACCCAACGCTTGCCGTCCGCAGGCCCGCACCTACGGTGGCTGCGAATCGCCCTGCGACTCTTGACGCCCGGGACGTCGACTTCTTCTGTTGCGGCGCTGGGTCATGAAGTTTGCCTCTCTCTAACGCCGCCCGCCTCCTCCTTCGCTAGCATTAGTGCTTTACAGAAGGAGGTTTCTAGCTTCCCATGCCACCTCGCTCCGGACCATGGATTGCCGAGTTCGCCGCCGTTGATCGCCTGGACGAGGACACGGCTGTGCTCCGCCCAAACAGAGCAGACTTCCACCGTTTCCCTCGGGTCTTTGCTTGGGTCCGTCGCGATATGGTCGGACATTCCCTGGGACCCACATTGTGGTTGCTTTAGCCCATGAACGGTTCGACATTACAAAAAACCTGTTATATCGACAGCAACTAAACCTTGTTCTGACAATTCTTCGTCTTTCCAGCGTGACGGTCGTGGCTACGGACCAGAAGGCTACGGCGGCGAGGGGTTCGTTCCACCCCCGCCTATGCACCACCCTAATATGCCGCCACAGAACCAGGTAATTATAATCCTATTGGGGGTGAACGCATTGTCGTATGCAGGGGGGTTCTCTTGTTTGTTTAAAATTAAGTAATTAACTTTCTGGTTGGGTCTGAAAACCTGCAGTATTATTTAAAGATAGTCAGATTCAGTCCCCGTTACTGAATATCTTATTTCATTTGATGCAGAAAATTGTGAATTCTTATACCTAATCTACTTATATTAAAATTGCTCACAACTGAAATGGCAATACATTTTAATATTCTGTCAGGACTTTTTAATTATACATCCTACACTTAGGTACATTACGAAACAATAGCACCAACAACTTAACTCAGAGTTGTTTGCAAACACGAAATTGAATAACAAATCTATCATACCAAACATATTGGGCTCTTGTAAGCAACTTACTCGGAGTTAATAAGATAACTGTAGCTGGTGCAACCGGGTCTTAAAGTGTTTCCTTATGTTGTCTGATGCCACTAAAGTGTCCCCTGCTGGCGCAGGGCGGTCCCCCGCAGCAAGGCGCCGTCATGATGGTGTATGGGCTGGACCCGCAGACGGTGAATGCTGACCGACTCTTCAACTTGTGCTGTCTCTATGGAAACGTTGTTAGAGTGAGTACTGCCTCACTTTAGTTGATATTGACTAAAGGCTGATTTATGGTGCTGAATTTTATCCGTTTTTCTTTTTCTTTTTAACCTTTTGAACGCCAGAGCATAAACGCATCGGCGTGCCCCGTGCAGGGCACGCGCTTGCTTGTCATGTATACATGAAAATGGCGTTCGAAAGGATAAGATTTAAAAAAAAAGCAGCCGTTCAGTACATTTCGAGTTTCGCGCACATAAATGTATGGGGCAGTCGATTTTTTTTCGCGTTTTCAGTTTTGATCCCATAGTAAAAATTGATCATAATGATGAGTACAATGACCCCTTTAGAGGTATTGCGTTTATTCTGTTACACGTTGTATAGTTAGGAAAAAGCTGGGCAGAGATGGTTCTGCGAACACTAGTGTATTTTAAATGCATACAACCGGTAAGCATTTAAAATACACTAGTGTTGTGATTTATGATTTATCTTATACATTTCGTGAGACACAAATAAAATTAGGTAATATGTAGTTAAAACAGTACAATATATCTCATCTTAAATATTTCATAGCGCTGAAACGATCACACAAAATACAAAAATATTTATTAGAACAACAAACAGTTTACAATAATTTGTGTTCGTTAACAACCGCATTAGTATGGAATACTGTGTCGCAGCCATTAGCGCCCACCTCCAAGAGGGGAGACGACAGCGTTCCAGGCATACTCGTATATACACAGGAAAAAATTCTTACCTTTTGAACCTTCTTAATTCTTTCTTACAAAGGCGATCTCTACTCAAAGTTGAGTTTCCTCCTTGGAGTGATGGAGAGAGATCTTCGTTTAATTAAACTCGTATGGTTCCAGATAAAATTCCTGAAGACTAAAGAAGGCACGGCGATGGTACAGATGGGCGACGGCGTGTCGGTGGAGCGATGTGTGCAGAACCTTAACAATGTCACCGTTGGAGACTACACATTGACGTTGGCGTGAGTATACTTCTGCAGTACCTACCTACATGGGTGGATCAAAAGGGGGGGGACACGCTAAAAGGCTCAAGCTCCCCCCCAAAGACCTAAGTCATTGAGGAATTTACGAAAAGTAATCCAAGGATGAGTTAAGCAAAATAAAATGTTATGTGTAGCACCCCGAACGACAGTCTTGGATCCGCCCCTGCCTACCAAAACAATAATATGGCTCAATATCGTCCCAGTCATCGTCGAATTCGTCCCTCAAAAGCCCTTTTTCTTTTGGGTACGATATTATCAAATGACTCGAATGAATGAATGAAGTGTCAGACTCTAACTGACTAAAATCCACCCTTGTTCCTCTAAATGCCCTTTGCATTTCAAGGTAACTCTTTCAAACAATTCCACAGGGGGCAAAGTCTAAAGAGTGAGATATTATTACTAGCGGTCCTGAAAAACTTTGTCCTGCCCGTACGTTGGCTTTTCTTAAGAAAGGACCAAGCAGGGCCAACGACTAAATAATTTATGAATATTTTTTGAATTCCCCATTTTCAGGTTCTCAAAACAAGCGTACCTATCAGAGGTGATGAACCCGTACCCGCTGCCGGACAAGAGCCCCTCGTTCAAAGACTACGTCGGCAACAAGAACAACAGGTTTTTGACCCCTGCCTCCATACACAAGAACAGAATACAGCCGCCTTCAAAGGTAGGTCGAAGAGTTTATGTAGTAATGTATGTACTTATAAAACCTACTACAGGCATATAATTACCCTCCCCCAGGTATAAAAACAGACAAGACTTGCTTTTTCTCGCGACTCACCTCAGACCTAACCTCGGCTACTCATGAAATGGCTAAGTTTACGATATGGCCATGACATATACGTATATGTTCAGCTTCCTTCCCTCCAAACTTTTTGTTATTTGTCTGGTAGTCGCAAGATTACCGAATCCAAGGACCCAGATTTGTTGCTCCATGTCAAACAACTGCATCATATTAAACCTATAACTTCACTGTTCCAGGTGCTGCACTTCTTCAACACGCCACCCGACGTGTCGGACGAGCAACTGCTTCAAGTGTTCAAGGACTACGGAGTCACCCCCCCGCACACCATCTCCAAGTTCCCGCTCAAGAGCGAGAGGTGAGAGCATACGTCCTTGTCTAGTGACACGATAGTAGCTGATGGCACTGCTGCAGGGGTTCAAGTACTACGGAGTCACCCCTCGCATACCATCTCCAAGTTCCCGCTCAAGAGCGAGAGGTGAGAGCATACGTCCTTGTCTAGTGACACGATAGTAGCTGATGGCACTGCTGCAGGGGTTCAAGGACTACGGAGTCACCCCTCGCATACCATCTCCAAGAACGAGAGGTAAGAGCATGCGTCCTTGTCTAGTGACACGTTAATAGCTCATGGCACTGCTGCAGGGGTTCAAGGACTACGGAGTCACCCCCTCGCATACCATCACCAAGAGCGAGAGGTGAGAGCATGCGTCCTTGTCTAGTGACACGATAGTAGCTGATGGCACTGCTGCAGGGGTTCAAGGACTACGGAGTCACCCCCCCGCACACCATCTCCAAGTTCCCGCTCAAGAGCGAGAGGTGAGAGCATGCGTCCTTGTCTAGTGACACGATAGTAGCTGATGGCACTGCTGCAGGGGTTCAAGTACTACGGAGTCACCCCCCCGCACACCATCTCCAAGTTCCCGCTCAAGAGCGAGAGGTGAGAGCATGCGTCCTTGTCTAGTGACACGATAGTAGCTGATGGCACTGCTGCAGGGGTTCAAGTACTACGGAGTCACCCCCCCGCACACCATCTCCAAGTTCCCGCTCAAGAGCGAGAGGTGAGAGCATGCGTCCTTGTCTAGTGACACGATAGTAGCTGATGGCACTGCTGCAGGGGTTCAAGTACTACGGAGTCACCCCCCCGCACACCATCTCCAAGTTCCCGCTCAAGAGCGAGAGGTGAGAGCATGCGTCCTTGTCTAGTGACACGATAGTAGCTGATGGCACTGCTGCAGGGGTTCAAGTACTACGGAGTCACCCCCCCGCACACCATCTCCAAGTTCCCGCTCAAGAGCGAGAGGTGAGAGCATGCGTCCTTGTCTAGTGACACGATAGTAGCTGATGGCACTGCTGCAGGGGTTCAAGTACTACGGAGTCACCCCCCCGCACACTATCTCCAAGTTCCCGCTCAAGAGCGAGAGGTGAGAGCATGCGTCCTTGTCTAGTGACACGATAGTAGCTGATGGCACTGCTGCAGGGGTTCAAGGACTACGGAATCACCACCCCGCATACCATCTACAAGAGCGAGAGGTAAGAGATGATCCTTGTCTAGTGACACGATAGTAGCTGATGCCACTGCTGCAGGGGTCCATTAGGGGGAATTGGATAGAACGACCGGACGGAGGCGTAATATACATATATTAAATATTAACATATAAAACGTAAATGTTTCAGATCGTCGTCAGGCCTTATGGAGTTCCAGAACATTTCGCAGTCCGTGATGGCGATCATGGCGTGCAACCACGCGACCATACAGCATCCAGGTGAATATACCACCATAACTGGTATTGAGTTGGCTATCAGGTTTGACTGAAAGAAACCCCAATATAGTTCGGAAAATCGGTTTAGCGGATGGCTGAATATTTATAACGTACCGACGTCGGTTCTGGCTGTCATTTTTTAAACGTTGCCCCAAACTGGGAATTTCTCCTGTATCGTGGGTGCGTTTACAAACATACAAACTCACATACACAAACAGCCAGACCCGGAACAACCATCTGTAGGCTATACAAATAGGTATTTGTTCCGTGCGGGAATCAAACCCGCGACACCCCGAACCGCAGTCAAACGCTCAACCACTACGCCAACCGTGACGTCCGGAGTCATGAAGCCAGAAAATGTAACACAAGGCTTGCCAAGGGTTACTGTTAATAGTTTACTCTGAAACTTGCGTGTTTTTCCCAATTGGCAAGGTATCTGCAATTTTCATTGAGAAATAACACAATTAATTGTCAATAAAACCTCTCACGATACTTGTGGCCAGCGCAAAACGGTTTCATCTTCTCAATCCCATGTCAAACAAATACAATGTATTTAATATTCTACCTAACATTTTCAGGTGCAAAATTCCCGTTCGTAATGAAGCTGTGCTTCTCATCGTCGCGGCAAATTGGTCAGGGGAAGGGCCAAAACCCCAACAAGAGTCAAAACCAGAACCAAGATCAGAACAACCAGAGACAAGGCCAGAACAATGGCATGGCAGAACACGACTACTAGTAAGAGATAAAATTCACTAAGGTATAGAAAAGAATACTATCAAAGTGTTTAAAAAGACATGTACATTTGTTTTAAAAAGGTGACGGACCAATGTTGTATCGGATTGATATTTTAAAATGGCGACCCCGGGTTGTCATATTGTGCATTAGTTTTCGTTGTTGGCAAGCCAAAGATTAAGTGTTACCAGCGTGGAAAAATTTATGTTAAGTTTTTCGGTTATACGTAGTTTATGTCGAGTATTTGTCTGCACAAAGTAGTTGCAAATATTATAGTCAATGTTAATTCTCAATCTCAAAATATCCTGCCATTTTTCTTTTTTGTTATTTTTTTTTTCGTTTTTTTTTTAAATTGTTTGTTGAGTATCGGCCTAGTAAACATAGGCGTCTTCGAAATATTGAAAAATATGCTTATTTTTTTCTTCGTTTTCTAGTCAAAATTTCTATTGCATAATGTTACAGACTGACCCGGTTTTGAGAGATTTTTGAAAATAATTTCCTATCGAAATGTGTTTCTCATTGTTCGATAGTAGGGACCATAGATTTTAATATTGATCATCTCTATATTTGCTTGGATTTTAAACCAATGTTCGGACAGGTGAATTGCTATGAAAATATAATTTGTTGAAAAGATCCCTCTGAGTCAGATCAGACGAATAAAAAGTGATCTTATATTAATTATAAATATTAATTTAAAAACAAGTTCACAGTTTTTAAAGAATTAAACAGGTTTTTAATGGAGATATGGAAGAAAATATATATTAAAAAACTGAATAAATTATTAAATATTAAACTCGTACCACCCTGGACGTTTAGCAATACAATATAGTGACTGCATACATAGATAATTTTTTTTAAATGCGAGTCGATTTGGTCATAAACCGTAAGTATCTCTAACCGTTCTGTTTTTTTTTCTATTTCAATTTAACCTGTCTGGACACACAAGAAGTTTTTAATAAAATGCGTGTAAAGATGTAACATATAATTTTAAAAGCAAAAATATAGAGATATCAGCTTTTATACAGTCCTAAATATGGTCAAAATATAGCAACAAAATCGACCAAATATTAGATCAATCATTCATCAACATTTCATAAATACTGTTACTTACTGAAAAAAAAAATATAATTCAAAAATTAAAACCTCAATCATCAATTTAATTTTTTTCCTCTTAATTTTTGTTAGAATTTTCTATGGCTTATTTTCTAGTTCGAAACGCTGCTATATTTCGACCTACAAATTATTTTGATGAAAAAAAATATTCTCTATTCTTATAGTAAAAGATTGTACACATAATTTCCTAAAAGATAATTTTAAAGATTTTCTAAAGAAACCAAACTTTCTACTACTTAAAATCTATGACAAAAATTTGACATTTTTCTAAAAAAAAACTTTTATTTTTATTTTCAAAATAACACCTGCTTTTTGTTCCTTGACTTATCTAAGCCAAAAATTAAGCCAAAGTCTATTGAGAAAGTTAGAACTTAAATATATAAAACATATGTATAGAAAATACTGTTGTATGTACATATGAGTGCTGTTATACATATTTTGCATCGGTCCACTGCTGGACATAATATTGGGGAAAAATTGTCTTTTGTCCACTAGATGGCACTAATATTCTAAATAATTTTAAAGAAGTATTTAAGTAATCATTGTTAGTTATTTTTAAAATATTTACTTGGTGTTTTTCACTAATAAAAAAATATATATCCCCAAAATTGGTCCAGTAGTTTAGTTGTTATTAAAGTACAATCAGGTACTCAAGTGTCATGTTCAATAAAAAAATATAATAATTAAATGCGTGGATATAAAATGGCGGTGTTAAACGTTTAAGAAGTTTAATTAGTTTATTTCCATTTTAAATTGTTTACGCGAGATTTAACTTTGACTGTTATTTTAATAGTTTATTTTAATGACGACGTCAATTATGAAATCATTTTTGTACTAATTATTCTGAATGCTGTGCTTATCTCGGCAAAATTTACTTAATATAAAATATGCACTTGATGTCTCTTGTTTATGTCGACGAACATGAACAATCGACTAAAAAAAAAACATCCTATCTATAGTCTTTTCTAATGGGACATGTAGAGTAGGAGGAATTATTTGTATAAAAATTTAATTCAAATCATTTTGTTACCTTTTTTGAGGTCTATATTTAAATCTCGCGCCAGCAAGTAGTAAATATAGTTTATAAATGTATCTATTGAGGGGAATGACATATCTTATGTGGATAATAAAAGCGTATTATGTGCTATGTCAATTTATAAACAGCTATATATATGTACACATGTAGATATGTATAAGTGTATATCCCATGTACACTCGTGCACAACATCTTATATTTTTGTGTGACAACACAATGCTTTTAAGCTTAATAATAATAGATTTGTACTTAAAAATACGCTGATTTAGATTTGTAGAATAAAATAAAATATTATTGTAAGATTAAGCCTGTTGTGCCCGATTGTACAGTCGCTTGTCCGATCGGAAATGTCAATTTCTTTTTATGTTACGTCTAGCGTACGTCCGTATGTGTATTATATGCTTCGAAACTACATATCACAGTGACAAATAATAAAATTAGAGAAATGTATAAAAAAACACTAACTACATGTCTTTTTCACTTAGTCACAGGTTTTGCTCAATTTTCATTTCTTTTGTTTAGTCTTCTACTTATATTTTTTTTTCATTTTTATATCCTTTTTCTACTCATTGGTTGACAAAACATTCTGTTAGGTACTTAACATCTCAAAGTTTGGCCTTAAAAGATATATTTTTAAAAACCATCATCATACTTTGTATTTCTTCAATATTTTATTACTAAACACATTTCATACAGTACTCGGGCGTTTATATAACACGTTGAGTTTTAGAAAGAGGCTGTCGTACGATCAGTGTCCGAGACGATGCTTTACTAAGCCAATTCTTCTCTTTTACTCCTGATGTCATATAACGTCCAGGAATTGTAGTTTGTCTAACTCCCATAAAGTAAAACAACTTCTCAAGTCTTTTTCGGTCAGAACTGGAACTTCAAAACATTCATTACTCACTAAAACTATTTGCTTCTAGCTAACGGCGATGAGGTGGCGCACATACACACACATATCAAGACGGATGGCACACACACACACAGGCACACCACTACGAGTGCGATGGGGGGACAATGGGGGATTGCCGTTATAAAAAAAAACACGAAAAATTCATCCGCTTTCAACACAAAACCCATATTCGATAAAGTTACCACACAAATCGGGAGGCGGGTGAATTTCTCGTGACGGCAATTTTTTTAATAATTCCTTATTTTTACAATTTGTGATCTAGATCACTCTTATAAAGACATTAACAGTTAGTTTTTTTAATATAATTTTAGACACAGTAACATGTTTTTTTTTTCATATTATTACACATTATTACATTTCCATATTTTTTCTTTGTTTTCTTTTTTTTTTGTTTAGGAGCGATGCTCCTTTGAATGCGTCTGCATTTCGTTTGTGGACTTAGCGGTTTAGGTATCGATAAGTAATATTCCCATTTAATTTGATTAATTAGCTTTTAGTTACTTATTACCAGTGCTGTTTTCATTCTCATAAAATGGACATAGATGTAATTGTGACGAGCAATGAAGACAGCACTGTTTCCTGTTTTAGTGAGGATTTTTAGTAAAAAAATGATATTAGTTTGTGAGTAATGATGAAAAAGTACTTAGTTTTCTTTCTTCTTCCCTTTTCTTGTGCGCGCGATAACGGACAAGGAAAATATGTCCGCGTGCATTTGTAATTTATATTAACTTGGTTGTTCTGTAAAACGTGACAGTTGTGAAATGTACAAGAAATAAAGAAACTGAGGTATATTATAGAAAAAATTGTTTTATTTTTGGTTTTTATTAGACTACGCTTATGTGCTTGTTTCTTAAGTTTGCACGAGTTTAGTTAGTAGTGGCGATCTATAGACCACTTTTATATGTTTTAAGAACCAAAATTATCTAAATGTAAGAAATAGTTTAGCACTCTTTAGGTTAGTAGTAAGTGTCATTGCAATGTCAATTATATTCGATTAGTGGAAAAAAAATAAAACAGTAAAGTTTTCTAAAAATTTTTCTTAAAAAATATAGCGATGATTCGACTTAAAATTTGAGTAATAAGCCTTGCACAAGGATTTAGAATAATAAGGTCAGATGATATTGGAGACACCATAATCGCGCTGTTTAAAAAAAAACTTTTTTTGATTTTGTGTCTAGGAATAGATGTTTGTATGGTGTGACCTTGTGGTAGCTTGTCTATATTACTGTTTATGAATAGAAAAACTTAGTCTACTTTCCTTTATATTACTTTGCAAACCTTCTTAGTGAACTACTAATGTCAAATTACATAAACAGTGTTATAGCCAGCATTCGACTACTCCTAAATATAGCTGAAGTAAATAAATGTTATCAGGTAAATAGATGCATATCTTTTTCTCTAGGAATATTTTCGGATGGAAAAAAACTAAATGTTCTAGTATTAGGACCTCGATGTCGTGATAGCTTACCTCTTTTGTGTTGAATGTACAGAGAAAATATATAAAAAAATGTTTTTATTTTTAACATTGTCAATGGTAAATTATAATTTTGATGTTGTATTGCTGACGAAATGACACTATTCTACTCAGATGAACGCAATAATCAAATTACACACGTTGTAGACAAGAAAATTGACCAAGAAAAACTAAATTAAATGATTGAAAATATAATATTTATCTCTAGTCAGTTTTACTGTCTATTCGCGTAATTTCGCTAAACGATGCTTAACAGAACACAAGAAACAGCACGGTGGCACATAGTGAATATATTGTATTTTATTTTCATTTTTAGCCTACATTTTATTGGAATTAGGTCTTGTAGTTACATGATAAACATTAAAATACATGTCAACACAACAAATTCTTTCATTTCAAACACTACCACTGCAGAGAACATGACAACACAGCTTTTCAAACCAACTTAATATTTTTACATTCTAATAAAATTGAATATCAATCAATTTACCAAAGCTCCCCTCAACTAACTATGTTGGTATCGGCTTTTATACATTAAATTATTATATAAAATTAATTGTCAAAAAGTAATAAGAACTTATTTATTGGTTTGTAAAACTTGTGTTGGTGACTGTACATCCCACTTACCTACATGCCTGTCAAAACCAAAATGACTTTATTTTTAAAAAGACATTAATTTACCACTTTATTTTTAAATGAGCTATTTCTCTACGACCTCTTGTCAATTAAAAACTAAATTAAATCTTTAAAAAATAAATTTACGAAAAATCCCACTGACTTCTATTTTCTTCCTAAAATTAGGAAGTTTTTTTAACTGTCAATCCTATTTCTACTCATAACTTTAAAGCACAAGATTATATTTAGGTAATATAATTGTTTACTAACATTCTCTATCAAAAACATGAAATTGCTCAATTTCACTAGAACTTCAGATGAAAATGCTAAACTTTCACACAATTGTATTGACGCAGTCTACATATTTTATACTTTAGCTCACGCGACACGTAGGATGTTACAATCTCTAGTACTGTATCAGTTTTCAGTCATCTACGGAAACCGACGAATACATAATCGGTTAAAAAACTACCACCCAAAGCTACCGTGAGACGTAGTTCACACGGCATGTTTTTTTTATTGTACAAACTTTGCTAAATACATAAGTATCTACTACATTCTAAAATAAAAGTTTGGTAGTTCCATACGGAATTTGGCAGATAGGTACTTTAGTAGTCCCTGCCTGGTTTGCAAAATGATAGGAATGTGTACTTAGGAGCCTTTATAACAAATCAAATAGGTACAATTTATTTAAACTGATGCAGTATCCCACATTTGTAACAACTATAAATGTCACAAAAATGCATTTCAAAATTTTGCACTTCACAAAACATATGAAATTAAAAGAAATGAATGTATAAATAATTTAAAGTATAGCGAGAAAATATGTTGATATGTAAATAGTAAGTATATTATTTTTAATCTCAAAAAAACATTAGTTTTTATTGTAAATTTTTAGAAGTATCAAAATATTAATTATTATTATAGAGAGCTGCACTCGAGACGCAAGAAATTGTAAAATTGTATAGAAAAAAATAAATAATGTTTTTGATTAAAGCATTGTGTTATTATTATTAGCAAGACAAAGATGGCGGAACGAGTTTGACACCTACCGAAAAGAATGGCACATACCTACTAAAAAAAGACAGACTTGTGTGGAAAAGGTTACAAAATAGGCTACATAGAAAGATAGATTGTGTTAATATTCTTCTATTCGTGTCGACGGTACAACTACCTAAATATTGTTTCCGCCCAATAAGTTGCCAAGTTGATTGCAGCTTCAGTGGCTAAGTAGGTACTGACAAATCTATCTAATGGTGCTCCCGCACTGCTTCTAAAAATGTTAAAGTACAAACATTTTCTAACACTAATACATTTATCACTTTATTTAACGTTACTTTTACAAACGTAAAGTAATGTAACGTAAAAGTAAGAAAGTAAATATGGTAACTGAACATTGTGATCAAATGTTTGTTTTGAAAATGTTTGTAAAGATTTTAAACAACAGCAGTGTGGGAGCACCCTAAATAGTTAAGTTAGGGCCGAACTTTATATGCATTCACCCCACAAGAACTTTGTTTTTTAATGTCTCGCGCTCCCGAGGATTGCCGACCACGTGGCGAGTTAGCTTCGGCGATAAAAAACACGTGCGACACGCACGTTTTTGACCAGGTCCTCTTTTTACTGGGATATCATGTTTTGTTGACTACTGAGCATAAGAATATTAGTTAGTTAAGACTTAAGTAGGTGTCAAAAGATCCAAATCTTGCGTGAATCACAAAAAAAAGCGCCAATGTGGCCAAAAATGGAACTCACATATTTCGCCATCTTATGTGTTGCCATTTATAATTTTAAAATTCATAAATGTCAGTGTCAAACAGCATTCCAGATTGTTTTTTTTTAGGATGGACAATCATCAAAAGACTCTTACTGACTAAAACCCATCCGTGTTCCTCCAAATGCCCTTTGCGTTCCAGGGCCGCAGTAACTCTTTCGAGCTCGCAGCCCTGACAGGCACTGGCCCCAGTGGCCCTGTCTATTATGGTATTCATTCATATTTCATATTTCATTAATTACCCAGTCATTTCTGCTGTGGTTCTGTGGTCTCAGGATCAGCGCAATTATTCACCCCGATCACCCAGTCAGGGTTGGATTATGCAAAAATTGTTAGATCTGTTTCAATTATCCAACTTTTAGTCTGTTCATACCAATTTCCACATAAATTGAATCAAGCAATAATGTCCTCCCCTAAAAACTTTTCGCCCCTTTAGGGTTTCGAAAAATCCAAACATTTGTAAATTCTTAATTTTTTATCGAAATCATTAATGCCATGTTTCAACTTCATCGGACCTAGCATTAAGATTCTCTCCAGTTCGCTCAAACCGCTACATTTTTATTACTTAGAGCATTTTTAAACCATTTAACGGATAGAGATTAATATAATCAACAACTAAAACACAAAAAACGATCAATGGCACAAATTCTTTGTTCAAATTACCTACTGGATTTGATGGCACGGACCACAGAGCCAGTTTTAAAGTTTGGTGAACTTTGGTGGTTCGGCGGCGGGTCTCTGGCTGTTTGTGATTATAAACATTTGTAACACAACAATAAATACATTATATTGATGTTTTAGTGAAAATACTTCGTTAACTTCATACTTTTTGCGAAACCCACAACCGCAATATCAGGCAAAAACCACAAGAAAATTCAAAAATCGCGAGCTACCGTGACGCCAAATTGATTGTTGGCCCTTCTTTATACGTATCGAGTCCACGTTATTCGCGGCATCACTCAGTGTAGTTTTATTTCCTCTCTAGTGAGATGTAAAGGAGACACTTTGAAGACTTCAGCAAGTAGTCCATATTAAATGATTTTTGCCAAATTGTGGTTTTTGTATGAACATTCCCGATGGGTTATGCTGGTTATGCAGGTTAAGTCTGATTGGTAAGTGTTCGATGATAAGGGGTAAAGGTAGATGCTGTTCTTTTATAAGTTTCTATATAGCGAGAGGAAGCTCTAATCGGGAGTCCGAGGCTGCTGTGTAGGGAGGCTGTAGGGAATCTGTGCCATTTAGTGTTGCATAATCGAAACTTTTACCGTTCAAATACTTGACATTGACACTTCTGTGCTGCCACCTGCATGCTCCCTATATTATTCGTGCGACACGTTTCGGTGTGGTAGCGAAATCCGATTGAATCCCTTATTTTTCCTTTTTTTCAAGTAAGTTTCAAACAAACAGTTTGTATTTTGTGTAATAGTCGAAAAAAAGTCATAGAGAACAAAATTACCGGAAACATTTGACAAGCGCCACCTGACGGCGAGAAAGTGAACCAAAATTATTGGAACGTAATGGTGGCTGCTTGCTTGCGATCCATTGCTGACAACATTATTTATAAAACCGTGTGAAAACCTTCAAAAACTAATCAAATACCCGAATATTATTGGAGAAATTGGCGAGGTATGTGTTTTCAGTGGATTTGATCGTGTTTTTTCGCTATAAATATGAATCTTTGCTAACTGGAGTAGCAAAATGGCTGCCATTTTATGCGAAATACCTAATGAGACAGTTTTTAGTGACAAAACTGTAATGTTTTTCGGGTAAGGTGGTAGTAAATTTGAAATTATCGGCAACTGATAACGATGTAAACATTGATATATCTTTGTGATATCAAACGAATTTGCATTTTTAGGTCATTGGAATTACATAAGTGGAATGAAGTAATAAGTATTCTCATTTATCGAAACGTGATATTGCTTAAATTTCTAGCTGTATGTAGAAACAAACTTGATTTGAGATATTGTAAAACTTTGAAAACATCTGTCAAACAATAACAGAAGTTGATTTGACCATTCAATTTAAAAAACCAACTTTTAAAGTAAATATAGACAAGACAAAAGTTGATAGACTTACAGACAGACTTTTCACGATCAATATTCGCGTTATTTCAGTTAGGTACTAAAATGTTATCTTACTTTGAGAATTAAGATTTATCCTACGTAGGTATATGATCACGGTATTTCCCGAAGGGTTAGGCAAAGGTGTAAGTACTTCCAAACTTCGCAACTTATTTTTACGTTCATATGATTCGGGTTGAGATTAAGGTTTATTAAAAGTTCAATGGACCAAGGCCATAACTTACCTACCTACCAAACCTAGTGTACCTATAAACAAAACCAGTGTAAAATCATAACATAGGATAATCACCTTTCAACTAAGTGCATTATTATAATCATGTGCATGCAATGCCCGAAAAGCCTGCGTTTCCTGATTATATCTGAAAAAGGTTTTTATCTGACCACTATCTCACCTGATGATAAATGATGATATGGTCAATGATGAAGCATGCTTTCAATCTATTCATTCTTGATTTAAAGCCCACTAGTTAAAAGTTATTAGGAAACATAGAATCTGCGGGGCATTGCATGCACATTCACACATATTATTATACTTCCGATTGGATTTTGACAGTTACCTATTTCACAGAAAGCAACACTATTACCAAATACACGTATGATATCCTTACCACAGGGGCAAAGTATTAATTATATTTAAGTAGGTAGGTACTTAGGTATTTATTTATTCCCATTTACCTATGTTCATGTAGTCACTGTGATAAGCAGATATCACTCCTTTTGACTTTACAGGGTGTTTCAGAAGGTCAGGTTATATAAGGGTGATGTTTTATACACCTATAGTAAATCAAATTAGCAAAGCAAAAAAAAATGCAAAAAACTTGACTGCAAAAAACAACCAAGGACTTCAACTTTATTATTTGGTAGCTCATGCCCTAGAGTGCCAAACTGAAGATGAATAATATAATATATCTTGGGACATCTCACACACGGTCATCCGATCCCAAACTAGGCAGAGCCTGTGCTATGGCAACCAGACAACTGACAAACAAATTTATTTATTTCTAAATACATACATATTATAGACAAATTACACCCAGACACAGAACAAATGATCATGCTCATCACACAAAGATTTGTCCTGGGTGGGAATCGAACCCACAACCTTCGGTTTAGCAGTCAGGCTCACTAACCACTTGACCAACAGGCCAGTCTGAATAGACAGAAATGTCATTCAAATCTGTAACTGTTTCAGCCATGAACCTGTGCTGTTTTATCTGCAACGACAAAGCTGGCCACTCGCTTCGAAATGCATCAAGCCTGTTTGGAGAACATGTGAGTTTATAATGCCATCTTTAACTAGCTTAATAAGTTACAAGGAAGGCGCGGCGTTGTAAAGCGGTGACGCGCACTGCAAGCGCTCGTCTCAATTGTCGGTCGTCCGGCGGCTAAATGGGCAGACGACATTGTTGCCATCGTAGGGAGCCTAACCAGGATGAAGCTGATTAAGACTGACACAGGAATGCAGGGATTGGCAAAAGACAAGGGGGGGGTCTGAATGAAAAACAGTAAAAATATCAAATAAACCTGGTCAGGCTCTTTATATTCTGTTTTATGAGAATGCAAAACCAGCCATATACAGTTTAAAAATGAGATGCGATTTAATTATGTTATTTAATAAAGTACCTTAAAAACCTTAGTTACCCAAAATAAATTGCCATTAAAAATTGCCTTTTAATGGTCTAGTTGAAATAAATGAATTGACTTTGACTTTCAAAGGGCAAAAGTAAAATCAGTGATCTGCTTCGCTGATGTAAAAATCCAGTACCAGTTTATTCCTAAGAACCATAGGCAAGTATACAGGAGACATTATTAGTGCTCAAGTGCACTTGTGTCTCCGTACTGACATAATTGCACTCTTATAGTCTAACAGGATGTCAATCCGACATGATCCTGGGTTCAATGCCCAGGTTTGGCAAACCATTATGGTAGTGTTTTTCCATTAAGCATTTCTCAAAAGCAGCCCGGAGTTTGGAAGTTGGTGGTGTGGCACCCCATGCCTCAGACAGCATGTTAAGCCGTTGGTCCTACTACGACTACTACAGCCCAATGAAGCAGTGAACCTTTCCTAATGTTGATTTAATTACATTTTGTTATTTAAATATTTTCAGAACACATTACAATCCGGCAAGAAAGTATCAGACGTTGTGAGTGAGATCGTTGGAAAGCCGGTGGTAGAGAATAAAGTGCATACAAATATATTGTGTAAAACGTGCTTTAAGACTTGCTCGGAGTATGACAGCATTCAAGTCAGGTATGTCAGTTTTACTACTTACATTACTACTTACAAGCTCCTTCTGCGACTAGATAGGGGCAGGGACCATCACCGGACACTGCTCACTGAATAAGCATTTCCACACACTAGGTATAACAGACAGTCCTCTGTGCAGAGCATGCATGGAGGAGGAGGAAACGGTGTCGCACGTGCTCCTTGAGTGCACAGGCGTCGCCGATATACGTAGACAAACGATAGGGACACCAAATTCACTCACAGACACCCTGAACTCTTTAGGAGGACTGATCTGCTTCTGGAGGGAGGTTGGCTGGTTGGAATGACGGCCGCCATGGCCCACGCACAATGGTCCAACATCAGGACTAAGTGCGGAAACCATGCCCCAATAGATAGATAGACTACTTATATTATAAACTACTATTTTCTACCAGGGGCTTTGTCCGCATGAAAGTCGGTAATTGTCTCAAGCAAACATATTCCTGGGATGAAAAACATCCTATGATCCTAATCCAAGTCATGGTCTAACCGTTTGCCAAGTTTTATCCAAATTTGTTCAGCTGAGTAATAGACAGACAGAGTTACTTTCACATCTATCATGTTACTATGGATATTATAGTATACGACCTGTAACAGAATAAACGCAATACCTCTTGGGGCTCATCATTATTAACATATATAACTCGACAAAATGTACTGAACAACTGATTTTTTTTTTCGCGTTTTCGGGTTTGGTCCCATAGTAAAAGTTGTTCATAATGATGAGTACAATGACCCCTTAAGAGGTAGGTATTGCGTTTATTCTTTAACACCTTGTAGATGCGAAAGTAGCCAAACCGCTGAAACAGTTTTGATGAATTTTGGTATAGAAATAGATTGTGTCTGGGAGACGGACATATGATACTTTTTATCCCGGGAGCATGTTCTTTTGGGTTCATTTCGACTTTAACGCAGACAAGTCGCTTTTAGAATCTAACAAATAAACAAGTAAAGGAAAGTGGAAAACACAGGGTGTATTTTATTTATGTAATTGGGTCTTCAACAAAGGATACTCAGTCCAAAAGTGAAGACTTGGAATTGACTGTCAGTCTAAACTAATCAGTAGTACACAGTAAGTATATTGTGGGACACTGGTGACTAAACTAGGCTTAGGGCCTGTATTTCAGGACACCAGGTCTCTACCCTTAAGGATATAGACACGCTGAAATTTTAATGGTTGTTTTCCCGCGGCATAACGATTAGCCATCAGTAGTACTATCGAAACATAAAGATAAACTTAAAAAAAAATGTTTTGTTTTCAAATAATTAAAAAACGTGAGAAGCAATAGTAACTCACTAGACGTGACGTAGGTACTACTTAACACACGCACGCGCCGTTTTCACTTTGTCGGCAGAGCGGCGGCGTGCCAATAAAGTAAAAAGTGATTCATAAATGTTCAGAGCAAAATAAGCTTTTGCGCGTAGTAATACGGCATTAACTTGCCTGCAAGCACGTGGCGAGTGAGGCTCCGCGCATCGCGCGCGGCATCCTTTTATGTTAACTTATTCGGTACCTATTGTGTTTCATTAAATCAGGGGTACCTATTAGCTGGTTGATACGCGAAGGGCATCGACCGCGGCCGCTTTGCGCGAAACTATGGCGATGTATAACTATTGGTTTGAAGTCGCTTTCGAGACACACATTTAGTTCTTAGCATACCTACATTTCTTTTTTTAATTTTATTTCTATGTACCGTGCGTGTTTCATGTAAGTGCTAAATAAATATTATTCTTTCTTTCTTTCTTATTCTGCCATTTGATTTATAATTTATTATTTTTCATAAATCGATTGTATTACCAAGACAAACTCATTTCGCTGCGGGAAAACAACCATTAAAATTTCACGCTGTATAACCTTCTTTCTTGTTTATTTATTTAGCAAACAGTGGTCGCGAATAATTTAACAATACCTTAACTAAAACTATTCTTAATGTTTGTTTTAGCTGTTAAATAAATTGGTAAATTAACCTTTTTTTTTTGTCAATTTTCAGATTACAAACAATAAAGTCAGATCTACTAGAACAATTCAAACAATCCTTACCTAGTCATAATTTAGACTATGAAAACTATGAGAAGAATGTGTCTCCACCGCCAAAACCTAAGCCACTCTTGGGAAAGAAGCTAGTGTTGCCAGCGTCCAAATTGCAGCCTATACCACCGGATTTGCTGCTTAAAGTTGGAAAATTGGCTTCGTTTTCCAAGCCTAACATGATTTTACCACAAATTAAGGTGAGAAATTTATTATTTTAATATGATGATTCTGTGTCGGACGTAAAAGAATAGCACCATCCCATCACATCCCGTAGGTGGCGTAAGAGGAGACTAAGGGACTCACCAGAGAATGGGCAGCAGCATTCTCTGTGCATTGCAACAGTTACACTGCGATCGCCAATCCGCCTGCCAAGCGTGGCGATTATGGCAAGTCCCCAAGTTGGAGGAGGCCTATGTCCAGCAGTGGACATTGAAGAGGGATACGGAACAGAGAGTAAAGTCCCGCAAACCTCGACTGAAAACAGAGGATCCTCTGACCAGACGATGTTGTGTCTGGTGGGCAACTGCCCGATAGTTGATATTCGGACTGTTGTATACATTCAAATCGCAATGTAAGCTTCACTTGCGCGATGCAGGATTTTGTTGAGTTGTAGATGGCGCTGCGGTTCTTTTTGTTGCGATGTATATTTGCTTCGTTGCTTTTTCTTGTGGCGGCATTGATGCCGCTACACATCTTTGGGCTGACATGATGATGATGCTTAGAAAAGCCCAGGAGCATAATAATAACATTCGCGCTTGCCAAGGTCAGTCCCAGGATGGGTGACGATCTCAACATACGGAGATTCCTCCGTGCCCCGGAAAGCATGTTAAGCCAGAAAATCTGACACCAGTCTTGCCAAAGGGTATCGTATACTACCTAGTTACTGGGTTTTGGAGGTCAGATAGTCAGTTGATCCATGTAAAATACTGGTATTCAGCGGCATCTGGTTAGACAATGACAATTTATCGAGAGTTTACAATCTCTCAAGATATTTTGTAATCTTACGTAGTTTGCAATTATGTATACATACATGACAAGCAAGCGCGTGCCCTGTACGCCAAACGTCACAAATATGTGACAAAAAGTACGGCGAATTTGTGGCTTGGCGTCGGGGGTCTGACGTTGCGTTTATGCTCTGGCTTTCAAAAGGTTAAAAGGTATGTCCAGTCAGCAAGTATTAATGAATTTAAACGATTCTTTCAGACAACCACAGCATCAACTCTAAACTTGAAAGTAACCGTCGGATCATCAGTCCTAACACAAACAATAAAAACTGCAACTAGCAAACCAGTAGAAAAACCTACATTAGACTCAAATTCCATTCTCAATTCACTTACAAACGCCTTGAAAGATGACCTCGATGATTTGGAGACAGCGCAAGGGAATATGGACACAATGAACCAAAAGAATTCCATTTTGAGTTTCAACTCTTTGCCGAAAGATTTTCTTTCTGGAGCTGTTCTGAGGAAAATTGAGGTAACTGAAGATGATCCGGAAGAAAAAGTTGATGAAGCGAATGATGACCAGCCAATGGAGATTGATGAAGGTATAGTATCATCGATACATAAATAAACTCACTCCTTTCTCAGGGACAAACTACAGAACGCCACCGGGTTTCATAATTATATACTAGAAGGACCGTAGCGGGTGGCATTCTGTTGGCTGTTTGGGTCAATCTTCAAGGTTAGATAGATAGAAAAACATTTATTTGGTACAAGAACAGACAACACAACACACTTACATAAATCATAATACTAGAAAATATAAATATGAAAACTCATTAAAAAAAATAAAGAAAAAGACAGAATTTATGGTAATCTGTCAGTACCAAACTACCTACCGACATAAAAAATATTTGACATGAAAAAAAAAATCCAACGTGCGATGTGCCGAGATCGGTCTGTGGGATGTGTGACCATACATTTCATACCGAGACTCCTTCGTATCTAGGAAAGCACAAAGACGTGGACGGACCGCTCAAATTTCATATGAACTCGTCCAACAACTGCATCAAGACCACGTGGCGGACAGATGGGCTCCATGTAAAATACTGGTACTCAGCCTTATCCTGTTAGGCGTCGTCCTAATTGGCTAAAGATCGTACGACTTAACGATGCTTTCGTTGCATGACGAGATTAAACATACACTATTGTTGCTATTCCACCAATTCGCACTAAACTTTTCCAAACGTCTTTTATAATGCGCACAGCAAAGGAGTGGAACTCTCTGCCTGCGTCTGTGTTTCCGAACGCATACAACCCTAATCTCTTCAAAATTAGAGTGAACAGGCTTCTTCTGGGTAAGCTCGCTCCATCGTCGACTTTGTCTCTGTCATCTATAACCTAGACTAAAGTCAAGAGTAAACCCAAATTAAATAAAATGAAAATAAAAACACGTTTCTTTAGATTGTCCTAATTGATGCTTGCAAATCATCGCACGAGCGCAGGATCATTTTCACGATTGTTTTCATCGCGCGACGAAATCGCAACGCTAACTCGTACGATCGTTAGCCAGTTGGGACGACGCCTTAGATTGGAAGCCGACTCCAGCATAGTAAAGGCTAAGAAGATTGCGTTGATTCATATATTGTGTTGTGTTCTTTCAGATTGTGTGTCTGTGGTTCCAGTAACAACTGCTTCTGGTGGAAATTTAGTACTACAAGTTGAAGGTCTACAGGTAAGCTAGGCATCATTAATTGTTTTAAGGGTTCCGTACCTCTGTCGACAAAAACGGAACCCCAATAGGATCACTTTGTTGACCGTCTGTCGTGACCCTTTTACTCAGAAACGCAAAGAGGAATCCAGCTGAAAATAATATCGAATACTCAGGTCTGCTACCTCTTGGAGCAGTGAAAAAATCAAACTTCTAAGTCAACGCAATCCAAAGATAAGGCCGTTTATGCTCCGTTAATGGCGCATGTTTTGACGCTTGCAAGGGAGACAAAACCAGGGTACTTCCCGTTGACCTAGAGTCATGAAATTTGGCTAGAAGATTGTACTTACAGTACAACTAAAGAAAAAGTCTGAAAATTGGGAATTTGTAGCATTTTTTTTTTTTTTGCGATTTCAATCTTATATTTTCGGTTGGAGAATTGACCGTGACGCACATCGAAAAAAAAATTGTATGGTCTACAGGTAGTTGTTCCGGGTCTGGCTGTTTGTGTATGTTAGTTTGTATGTTTGTAAACGCACCCACGATACAGGAGAAATACCCTATAGTAGGCGCCAGATAATCGTGGAATAACGGTCATTGACCCACCTACAATTATTGACATTTTTAATTTGAAAAACGGAATTAATGACACAAAGCTGTCCCGAATCATGTGATCCTTAACATTGTCTAATAATGAAAAACGATTCATATTTAATTGTTCAGGTACCTATGAACAGTTATTAGGGAAAGGTCAATATACTTTATTCCACATTTATCTGGCGCCTACTATAGTGATAAAACAAAACAAGATAAACTCAAAACCTACTGAACGGATTTTCATGTGGTGTTCACCAATAGATGGGGTTATTCATGAGGAAGGTTTAGGTGTATAATTCGTCCCAAAATTCCCACGCGATTAAGAAAAACGAGATATGCGCACACGAAGTCGCGGGAAAAACTTATATATTATAAATGCGAAAGTGAGTTTGTTACGCCTTCACGCCTGTATCGCTGAACTGTTTTTGATGAATTTTGGTACAGAGATAGATGGAACCCTGGAGACTGTTATAGGCCTTATTTTTGACATGACAACGTCTAATAAATCGATAAACGCCGGCTGCACGCACGAAAAAGGATGACTCATTGTAACGTTACGATCGGAGCGAGAGCGCTGCACGATTAAATTTTATTCATAAAAGTATGCAATCATTTCATCAATGTTTTGTTATGACGTTGTCACGTTAAACTATCGTCCGTTAACCGACTTTACAGAAAACCATTTTTTTTGCTAAAATCTGTAGTAAAGCGCAAAAGTTAGTTATTTACTTTTCATTTACAGTCAAAATCCGACCCTGCTCCTGAAGTGAGCGAGTACCTGAACTTACCGTCGCTAGATGGCGCTGACGGCGAGCTGACTGACGCGCAGAAGTACATTCTCGGCAAGCTCGAGATACTCAACGAAGCTGAAGAGGAGGATGATGATGATGATGATGATGATGAAGGACGTAAGTGAAATCTATTAT